>OX371261.1:119188649-119433702 GCA_947311025.1 Lypha dubia
TATGAGTGGTTGAACTGGTATTAATTTTGTTATGGCTGTTGTTGTAGTTGTTTTTGACGTTTATATTGTGGAAAAACAACATAAATATTAAACGCCCACACGTTACGAAAGTAAAGTTAGAGGAATGCGGAGGAAGTTTTTCAAAGAAAATGGCTTTATAACAAAACTATTTTAGACACTTTTTATCAAATAACACAATTTAACATTTTGATTCAACTTTTAACACCCTTTTTTTTAATTTTGTGTTTTTTTTTCTACCAGCAGACAGGCGCCTCAGTGACAACTTTGTCCGTCTATGGGTTGAGCAATAAATCCATAAAAACCGGCTTTTGTTATTATAAACTTTTACACTTTTCAAGCACAGTATTTGGCAGAACTTAAAATTAAGTTTTTAATACATTTTCACAGACATTTTATTCACTTTTTTACTTGCATTTGTATCAATTTGACCGATTTTTTTTTTCTGTTTATTTTGAAATTATTCTTTGTTTTCTTTGTATGTGCCTTTTTTTCTGCAGCGTCTGCTTCTTACAATTTTCACATGTAAACAAATCGATTTTTTGTTGTTATTTAAACCGTATTTAAGAAAGAGTAAATGGGAGAAGTCGAAGGTAAAAAGTAAAATATACAAAAATCAACAAAACACTTGCACTCGCACGTTAATAAACGAATTTAAAACCGAAAACGTAATGTCAAAAACTCCCAAGACAAATATTTACACACACGAATAAAACACTTTATTAACATTTAATGCTTAAAAACTCTATTACTAGGAAGTGGTAGTGGGTGGCACGACTTGCGGGCAGCACTAAGCTGAGGGATTGAATTTGCTGCCATCTTCTTTCATTTTACCGTCACGAAAAATATCGTGCAATCAGCCGCTTTTAAATGTAGCAAAATTTACTTGTTAAACGGCCAACACTTGCAATATTTTACTTCATTGCTTTTGCTTAATACATAAATTATTGATTTCTTTGATTAATTTTAATATATTGCTTAATTATTAAACATTTTTGATTAATTCTTAATAATTTACGTCCGTACGATACGCGTTAAAACTGTCAAACTGATTTAGTACATATTTTCACGAGTGTGTTTGTGTTTCTTTTTTCTTCATTTCTTTTATTTGTATTATTCGTTATTTCTTTCTTATTTGGAATTGTTTATATTGTTAGAGTTATTGAGTTGTTACTAGAGGGCATGTTAAAATCATAAGAAGAAAAGAGACAACAATAGTATTTTTTGATATTTAGTAAGACTCTAGTTAGAATATTGTAGCAAAAAGTGGTGGATTTTATTAATGCAAGCAGTGTATCTTAAACTGTAGTTAGTGCTGTCAATGTTAAAAGGGAAATTTGTATAATACAAATATATAATAAAAGCAGTTAAGCAAAATAATTTGAAATAAAACAAATAACCAAGAAAGCAAACTCGCATGGATTATATTAATTGGAAAGCAATCTTAATCTTAAAGCAATAAGTTTAGTAATTAGAATTAATAATGAAACATAGTATATTTTGGTATATTCTTAAATACCACAAAACTATTCAAGTTTATTAAATTAAGGATCATTCATAGCAAACATTATAAATAAAAAAATAATACAACGTGACCAAACTAAAATTGTTTATACTTAAATTTCACTAGATATTTTAAAAATAGATTTTTGCAGCATAACTAATATTAAGACGAGATAAAAATTAAAAAAATATACTCACCTATTTTATTTGTTTTGGCTGCATATAACAAGCTTTTTTGTCGATGTTTCAAGAACAACAATATTATCTGTAAAATAAACAATAGAAAACATTTAATCAACACATTTTCATTCACATACTTATTAAGGTAATGTCTAGACATTTAACTCTAGAATCATAACAATATTTTATACGACGAAAACACTAAAGTTATGTGTGATAAACTTTACAAAGTAATAACTATGGAGTAAAAAATTCTTTTGGTTACCCATTTATGTTATTTAATTTTTTATACAAAAGAAAAAGTAATTTTAAAAAACATTGCTAGTGTTCGCAAAATTTTGTTTTAATATTTGAAAGCGAAGCAATACATTAGCATTAGAATGCCACACACTTGCTTTATGTAAATAAATTTGAAAAGTAAAAGCACTTTAAATTAACTTACGTTATGGTTCTAGGGTTAAATAAAATAAGGCGAACCTTGGAATTATATTTTAATATATATACTTAAATTATTTCAAAACATTTTTCTTTAACATAAATATATATGTATGTATATTGTCTGCATATAATATTCTTCGTCTAACTCAGGCATGAAACACTATTCCAATGGCCTCAATTATTAGGTCGATGCAAATCGCCATATGATTTGTTTATCTAATTCTAAATATATAAAACTTTATACTTATGTATAAAAAAAATTTTCGAAATAATGCTCAATGCACAAGTAATGGTAATGCACAAGTCATACACAATTTTATGTAACACTTCTTTACATTTCAATTCTTTAATCAGTTCAATTGAAAATTTTTGGCAAAGTGCAATAATAATCACTCTGTTGAAGTGTTATGGTAATTATTAAAAAATTTAGCTTTTCAGATGAAAAATAAGCAGTTTTGTTAAAAAATCAAAGCAGCGAAGTCGACGGCGCACACTCTCTAGTTCATTTTGTGCATTATTGTCGCTAACTTATTAAGTGTGCGCACGTGTTTTTGTACAAATCTTACAAATGAGAGTTGACGACTGCGGTATTCATAGTAAAAAGCAAAGTCGACGGCGCAGTTCGCTTTGATTGTTTTTGCATTTCTGTCTGGCTCTTATTATATGTGTTTTTGAGTTGAGTGTGGATTTGTATGAGAAAAAAATTTAAAGGTAATAAAAAAGGGCTATTCATAATGTTTAAGTAGTGAAAGCAGTGCAGCCGACTTCGCAAGTTCTGTTGGTTGTTTATACATACATATTGAGTGTGTTATTTTATATAAATGCTAAATAGTTTTTCTATGATCGGAAGGAAATAAAAAAAATGGATAAATAACTATTAAGAAATTTCATATCAGAATTTCTACCAGCGTCAGTCTTTAAGGTAAGTTGATCTATTATTTATTACAACTTGTCCATACCTATATCCATTTTCAAACGTTTTGAAATCGAAAAGGGAGCTAAGCAATTTAGGTAAATACAATTATTTTTAATATTCTTATTTGACTTACAAATCGATTTGCAGTACATTTTATTAAAGATCGTACAACACTACAATTTTTTTTTCATTGTTTTATAATTTTTAGTTTCGATTCAATATAACTTTTTTTACATCTTTTCTAATTATTAAAAAGTTTTTAAGACAGCTTAGAAAAAATCACATATGTATAACAAATTTTTATTAACATGAAAAACTAACTTGAGTTTCACTAATAGCCGATTTTATTTAATTTATTATTTGCTTACTCACACAAGAGCTAAACAAATAAATTGTAAATCAGTTTTTTTTCGTTTACAATTTCAGCATTATCGATCGGTCGATAATTTCGATATTTTGTCACTTAATTGGGTGGCTTTTTTCAAGAGAAAATATATATGTATGTACGTATATATGTATGGATGCATGTGTATACAATTATCAAAACCTAACAATGGGTGCGTTCAGCAGACGATTTCAATACTGACCGATGAGCGAACATCTTGAGTGAGCACTCACTGTTTTAGGTAACAAAGAAAAAGTACGATACATTTCATCACATTACGATATTTCCGTTCAGTTTGACTTTTGAATCGAATTTCATAATATATTTTTAAATTTTAATTCATTTAAGTTCACAAATATATATTATGAAATCTTCTTACAAAATAAAATTCAATATTTTTAATTGAAAAGACAAATTTTTTGATATTCTTGACAAAAAAGTGAGCAGATCGTTCAGAAAAACTAATCAAATCAAAAGCTGCTACATCTAAAGTCTTCAGTAGCAGGTTTTTCTGTTGAACGTGCCCAATATTATTTGTTTATATAATTTTTTAAACTAAATTACGCACATAAAAAATATAACAAAGAGCATCTTGACAGAAGTTTAATTGCGTAAATGCTTTAGAGAAAAATTGTATAAATCTATTTGTTATACAGTTTTTACTTTTGCTTTATATAAACAGATATATACATAGATATGTATAATTTCTACTTTCCCAAATATGTACGTTAAGGGAATTTTTGTCCTAAATATGCATGTGTATTTTGCTTCAAAAACACGTGCAACCCACTTCCATGGATAGTCGGAAAAGTCTTTCTTCACGTATGTATATAAAAAGTTGTACTACACATTCGAAAAGAATTGAGTATGTATTTATTCCTTTTTTTAATATTTGGTAAAATTATTAGTTTACAGCCATTATTGGCCAGCAAAGAATGGACAACAAAGCGGAATTCATAATATACTTAAAAGTTACCTAAATTTATTTCCGGCTTTCAGAAGGTATCCTCATCATCTATCATTTTTTGATAATAGAAGTTTTTGATACCAAATTTGCAACAAAATCGTTTATTAAAAAACTTTTCCTACTGCCTCCTTTTTTTTTTTGCACCAATAAAACGTTAAACAACTTTAATTTGACGTGTATGTATCATAATGGCGGGTTTTTCATTCATCCAATTTTATGTGTTTCAAAAGCCTGACGGCAATTAGTGTGGGGAAGTTCTTTACTTCTTCCGTTTTTATTTCATTTCATTTTACGTTTGCTTTTTTCTCTTTTTTAATGTTCATTTGCTGTTGAAAAATATTTTATGAATAAATTTTATGTTGTAGAGCACGATTAATATTTAAGCGCTTTTTTATGTTTAAGGATTTAAGCGCTTCTTATGAATGAAAATGTGTTAAATTGAAGTTATTCATAGATACATACATACTTGCAACAGTAAGTGTCTATAGAATGGGGAATATTGTAATGTTATACATACATGCATGTGTGGGTGGGTCTGTTGACTTACATACGAGACTTTGTATATACATATTTATACAATAACAACCCTTTGAATGAACGGCTTGACATGTGTCGATACATGTATGAACAACGTTTTGGAAGTTGCAAAAATTTAAAACATAAATTTGTATCCAATAAATGCGAACTGTGAGAATTAGCCGAAAACCCGCATACTTCTATTAGACAATTAAAAAAAAATGTCTTATCTAATAGATTTTTACTTAAAAAAATACAGTATGAACTAAAGCGGATTAAACCAGGTGTCAGCGGGAGAAAACAGGAACTTGGCAGCACGAGAAATGCCAAAATATAACCAGAAAACAGCTCTTTGACATTTTCAACTAAGAAATCAGTAGGGAAAAAAATAGTCTGCTGTCTAACGCTGTTTAGAAAAGCTGTTTATTTTTATTTTTTTAATAAGAAAAGTTTCGGTCATGGAAATGATTTCCTCAGTCTACAAAAAAAACTATCGAAAGTGAAGATAACAGCAAGTTTGCCCTTAACTCATTCTTATTGAGTAATTTTGTTATAATAAATTTTTTTGTTCACTCTGTTTTCGGTTGCAGTTTTTTCAAGAATTTTTTATATTACAATTTAAATATTAGAAATAAAATTTCCATTTAAATAACTGGGGTTTATATCACAGACTAAATAATAACAATTATAAAGTCTGTTCGACATTTTTAACAAAATTTAATGGAAATAATTAATATGGAAAACTTTTTTTACCAAAGCAAAAGAACTTTTTATCTGCCTATATTTTTTTCTTTCTATTTTTTTTTATCGAAAGTATCTTTAACAACATTTTTTGAGTTTTCAAAACATGTCCTGGCAATATGTTATTTTGTTCATTATGTGCTCTTTCTTGTTGTTGTTGTGTTCTATCCAAAAGTTTATGTTTGCATACGGTTTAGCAAATACTTATGCTTTCGACATGTATTGTTTTTCTTTCTCTTCGTCTTTTACAAAAATAAAAAAAAATTACTGCCTTTGTAGGCTTTTTGTTTTTTTTTTTTGCCTAAATAATTTTTCAACTAATAAACGTGCTTTAACTTACAAGAATACAACAAAAATGAAAATGACTTTAAGACCCGAGAATAAGGGGTCTTTTTTCTTTATCAAGGAATTAGATATTGAGTGCAGTGATGTTGTAATGGCAATGACGAATATCGAATATTCTACATTAAATTCTAGATTTGAAAAATTTTTCTCTTATTTTCCACAAACGAAAGTAAAGCAACTTCTGGAAAAAGTAGTACCTAGTAGAATTCATGTAAAACCTGTGTTACTGATCCTTTTTCAAAGTCTGAATTAATGATAACTTAAGCTTTTTAAGAAAAAACATTTGCTGAAGTTTTTTCTTTATCGATAAAGAATTACTAACCTCTGTTTCTAGTTGGAAAAAGCTCAATAATATGTTTTTCTTCTTTTATCTTATTTTTTGTACTTTTATTCGGAAAGATCAGTTTTTTTCATAACCAGAAATACGGATCATAGTTTAAACAAAAAATTAGGCTTAACTATATTTAACAGCCTTTTAGTAGTCAGAAATAGGGTTTGAGCTATTTTTAGACTAAAATAAAGCAAAATTTTTTAAAAAATGAATGCGCCGATATTAAGCTAAACGTCTGAAATTTCAGTAACTTCCAATTTTCAATTAATGAGCTTTTTTGCAAACGTCGATTAAATTTAGTTGGTAAAATTTTGCAGATGATAATAGAGATGATGATGTAAAGCTTTTAATCTCAATCATTAAAAAACATTGTTACTAAGCTTTTTGCAAAGAAAATCAAAATCTTTCACAAAATGTAATTAGTACATAGCAGTGATATATGTACTATTTACAGAGCATCGTACATAAAGTTTAGTCTAGAAGAATTGGTAGCAAAGTTTTTTTTTTTTAAAAACTAAGTAAATTTTTTTCAGGAAGGAGGTTGTATTGCTAATTTTTTGTTCTATTAGAAAATTAAAGTTACTGAGCTTTTTCGTGACAATAATAATGCTCACAAAATTTATAAAATTTTCTAGTTGATAATAAATCTTTCTCTCTCTCTCTCTAACGTATTGCCCTTGAGTTATAGGAGAACTTAAAATTCACTTCGATTTTTGTAGAGGCCTATAGTAATTTTCATGAACGAAAATAAATTATCTCTCTCTATCTCTCCCTCTATACAAAAAATACCGCCTGACTAATGAGCTTTTGCTTTAGTCTGTAGGTGAAAATTCAATTCGTCTAAGAAGTTAATTAGCCTCTTTCCTACACTAGATTATATTTGACACTAGATATTTTTTTATTTTTTTTTTTTGTAAATTTATATTGTTGTCTTTTTCAAAAAAGTCACCAACTTTGTACAAGTTGATGTTGCCTTCAGTCGGAAAGTAAACGTTAACAAAAATTATATACATATATGTATATGTATCTTGGTCTCACAAATGTTCTTGCGACACGTCTGTTCATTTGCTTATCCGTTAAAAGTCTAATGGCTTAGTAGTGTTTCTGTTGTTGTACTAATTTTTTTTTCTCTTGTTTTACCTAACATATTTTTTGGAGTTTGCCGGCTTAGTAGTAGTATGGAGAGTAAAAATGGTGGAGATAGAAATCCTCTAAGTTTTTTTTTTTTTTTGCTTTTAAGAACATCAGAATTAAAAACGTTGAAAAGCGAAGCGACATGAACATAAAAATCAATATATTTCTTTTATGACTTTCTTTGCTGGTATAAAATTGTCGCTTTTGTATGTTGTCGGTATGGTTGGTTGTTTGGTTGAATGGCTGCCTGGCTGGATGGGTGTTTAAATGTTTGTTGCTTGTTCTGCAATTTTTTTCCTTCCACTTTATTTCTTCTTTTGTTTGGTGAGATTTTTATGAGAATTTCTTAATAAGTTTATGTTCGCTGTTTTCCGTTTTTTTTATATAGATTTTGACTATCAGGTTTGTGGGAGTTTATTGACAGCGTTAGTGGTTGGCAGGGCGGGTGCTTAAGGTTAGTTTTAAAATTGATTAGTGTAAAATTAATGAGAAAGTATATTTTTTTTTTCATAACAAAAGTTATTAAATTATTAATGAGAGACACATATGTATATTATTTTTGTATATGTTTTTAGATGTGAAAAATTATAAGACTTAAACTTGGCCTGTCTGTTTCAAAATAAATAGATATCAAACTTTACTGTTTTTGAGGGCGCTGCAAGGGTAATTAATTATGTGTTTTGCGAAACTGGTTTCATTTTCCTACATTTTGGAAAAATTTAATGAAGTATTTTCGTCAGATTCAAATTTGTTTGGCAATTCTCTACTAGAAATACAAAAATATTTTTGATTAATTGATTCCTCAAAGAAGACATCAAAAATCAAATCGTAACATCTGGGAAATGTGAATTTTCTATGAGAATATGGTTAACAGTCATTACGTATCCTTGTGGACAGACAAGAACTTTATTTTTATATTAAGCTTTTCTTAAGGTTACAAAGTTATTTTCTTGCTCTTAAAGATAATCTAATTAGCAGCATCTTTTTTATATGGAAAAATTAGTAACATAGATATTGTACGACAGATTCTATAAAAAAGCTTTTAATAACAGCTTTTAAAAAAATATTTTCGCTACAAAGAAATGCTTTAAAATGGATAAAATAAGTTTATTTTATGAATAGACAATTTATTAACTCAGCTTTTTTTTTAAACAAAACATCTTTGCTTTTACGTAACCCTTTAATGTAACCCTAATTAAAATTTCTATAAAAAAAATTTTCGATTCCTTAAATTTCTTAAAAAAAAATTTAAAGCTCTCTATATCCAAAGCTTTACTTAACTAATAATCTGTGCTTTTTCATATCTGCTAGTAATCATAAATCAAGCTTTCTATGCAAACAAATTCTAGCTTTCATTTTATATGCATTATTCTCAGAGAGCTTTCTTGATTTTATCTATTTTTTTCTAGCTTACCTCGTAAACTAACAAGTTTTATTACATGTGTGAATGAACTTAAAGCAATTTATTATTAATTTATAAAAAAGAATAAAATTTACTATTTATCTCATTTCTTTCTTCTTCGTTTTATAATAATTAATTTTCCATTTTTACAGTCTGCTCTACCTCACTAGTCTGTTTAAATATGTTATCTGGTGTTTTTATGTACAGCTGCCAAAAAGGAATATAAATCTTTCCAAGCCATTTATAAAAATTAAGCTGTAGATGTGTTCGACTAAGTGTATGAATGTGCGTGAGTGTGTGTGTGTGTGTGTTTTTGTGTGCTTGAATGTGTGTGTAAATACGTAAGCACATAAACTTTAATACTATTGAATATAAATGCAGTAAAAAGGAGCAAAATAAATTTTTTAATATGTTTTTAATTATTTTTATGGTAAATTTGTTAAAAGCTTTTAGCAAATAACAAACACAAGAACTAAAACAACAAAAAAACCAGCATTATTAACAAATTAAATGGGCAAAGAAGGCTGCTATAAAACAAATAGAAATATTTATTAAGAGAATATAATTTAAGCTTTTGCATTTTATTTGGTTTTCTTAAAATTATTATTGCCTACTTATAGGGTTTTTATTGACTTCTTGGTAATCTTTTTTTTTTTTTTTTTGAAAAAATTTGTACAGTTTTGTCGGTTTTATGGTAATATTTGGTTTTAACAAGTTTTTTCTTCTTTTTTCTTTGCCTACAACAAACAATTCCTATGTCATTTATGTATATTCATGGAGAAATAATAAATAGCCGGTATTATAAAAGAATTTTTGTAAATATTTTTTCTACTGGAATTTCTATGGTTTTTGCCAGCTATCAAAACACCAAAAAATTACATATTTTTATTGTTGATCGTGTTTAGAAGGAGGAATATTACAAAAACAAATATAATATAAAGAAGGATAATAAAGGAATTTCGAAAATATTTCATATAAATTGTAAACAAATAAACTCTAAAGCTGCTGTTGTCAGATACAGTCTTACCATAATTTTGTATTAGAAAAATATTCTTTAAAATTTAGCAATTTTACTCATAACACATACATAAAATAAGAATTCTTGCAAAAATATTTTCCATATTTATTAAGAAGAAATACCAACCGGGGAAACAAGCAAACATGGAAATGATCATAAATAAAATCGTTGTTATTTAAAAGAATGTCTTTTATAATCCTGATTTAATATTTTTAAGCTATGGCATAGCTTCTATCGCGGGCTTTGAGGCTACCGAATCAAGAAAATTTGAAAAGTTTGTTTCTTAAGTCTTTTGTTTATGAAACGAAAAAACCTGGAAAAAATCTGTCATTTGTTTTTGAAACGAAAAAACCTGGAACTAAGTTTGTTTCTTAAGTCTTTTGTTTTTTTAAGTAACAACTTCTTTTTGTATAGTCTATATATGATGACTATACAGTTTTGCCGCTTTAAAAGTTTTTTTAAATTTCCAGATTTTTGTCAAAGTTTTTGGGAATTTCCGTCTAGTTTTGCCACCTTTTCCCAGGAAATTTTCCGGGATTTCTGGGTTTTTGAGGGGATTTTTATATATGTATATAAAAGAAAGTCGTGTTATTAATAAATCAAGAACGGCTGAACAGATTTGGATGAAAATTTGTGGGCAGGTAGGTAGCTTAGAACAAGGAGAAGGATATAGGATTCTAAGGTAAGGCACTTTTTATCTGGAGGGACTAGGGTGCCCTTCTTTGTATGGGGCACTTCCAGTATAGCTAGAAAACTTAAATTGAAATTGAAATTGCGTAAGTTGATAAAAATTACTATGCAATAGCTTTACCGCGGCAGTCCCCGAGTGCCACACGTCTTTTTTTTTTTTTTTTTGTTTTAGAGAAGAAAAAGTTTAGGTAGTTAAGCTTAGTATCAATTCAAATTGTATATGAGCTTAAAAGCTATTTATTTTTAAGACTACTCGTATGTATGTATGTGAGAACTCGGCAAACCCATAAGGCTCGCAATTACGAAATAAAAAATTTATGAGCTGGACTCAAATACAATTCGTCTTCTTGGTGAATATAACATTAAGACCTTTTTATGATAAATTTGAATAAAAAGAAAAAAAATATTAATTGCGGCCTAAAAATCTATAATAAAATTATAAAGCTTTTGAATTCAAAAAACAAAAGCTAATGTGTTATACTGGAATTTTTCGGACTCAGAACTTCCAAAAGTTTTCATGTATATACATATGATATATTGCCAAAAGCTTTTGGAAAAGCTTGTTGACGCTGAGCTTTTAAAGATATAGAACATATCAAGTTTCATATACGCCCAAGATTTTATTTTAAATAATAAATATTTAATTTTTAGTAAAGTCGTCATAAATAATGAAAGTACTGCTTTATATTACTGCATCATTTTGCAGGCAACGTTGTTTTCAATGCAAATCAGTATAAATACATGCAAACACATTTATATGTATGGATGTGCTCACATAAGGATGTATTTATGAATTCTTGCATACATGCATAATTTTTCGTATAAATTCTTTTGTAGTTTATGCTGGTGATAATATTATGTCTCCTTACACATTATACTAGTTATAAACAATATTTTTCCCTTCATTCTTATAGTTGAACTCCTTCTACGAAGAAGGAGCAGCAGTACTACTTGTTTGTTATATGCTATAAATCTGATGGGTGGTTCATATTAAAGTACACAGCTATTGTAGTGTTAACAATTTTTATTTAAAAGAAAAACTGGAAGTGTAAATTTTATTATGAAAAAAATATGTTTATGTTAAATATGTTAAATATTCCGGCAGTAGGATAACAAGGATAATAAAAGGCGAAAATAATAATAATAAAAAGAAAATCACTAAAAATTCAAGAGGAAAATTCTAAATGCATGCTTTACAAAACAAAAACGTTAAACAGAAAACGAAAAAAAAGCATTTAATATTGAAAATATAACTTTTATATGATTTCTCAAGGCTTTGAATAAAAGGCAAGTAAAGTGACGCTGTAGAGTAATAGGCGAAGAGGTTAACAATTATTTACGTGCAGGCAATAAATGCAACAGCATGGCCTAGAAAACGTGCATGAACATGCACGAACATGTTTCTAAGAAGCTTTAATGTATTATAAATCTCTACTGTTCATATGTACGTATAGATATCCTTTATATTTGCTATACAACATAATCATCTTATACACAGGACAGCATAAAAGAAGCTTATTTTCCATTAACCTCATCTTTAAGACAAATGACACATGCGATATACAACGCAAAGGAATACATAAGAAAACATATCTTTGCGATGTTATTAAAGGTGAATTTAAAAAAAATGTTTAAATATGCATTTCGAAAATGTTTATCCTGGTAGTGAGTGTTTGAAGCTTGAATGTATATACAAATAAAAATGCATGGCAAAATGGCCTTTGCTTATTAAATCCAAAGAAAATCTCTAAGTAGTGATTTTAGAGGTCGCTAAGGTTTAAATTTTTTGCGTGTTGCTTCAGTTTGGACATTAAGCAGTTGATTATCCTTAAATTCTTAAAACGTGTTATGTCTAATGTGCTGGAAGTTTGTCTTAATTAGAACAAAAAATCTGGAGATTGGGCCACACTGTAATGTTTATTACTCGTATAAGGTTTTCCAATAAGAGTGATTTGATTTCTTTAAGAAAAAACACACTCATTGTTAAGGAATTTCAAAAGTTTTTTATTTAATGTGAAGTACAATCGATGCAATTGAGGGTGGTGTTGGCTGAAGTGGTTAGCGCGTTGACTACTAAGCAAACAATGACTTGGGGCCTGGGTTCAAACCCTGGCCAGAGCAAGTCAATCAACATCATTAATTTCTCTAATGTACATTAGTGAGACATTGTATTAATTGTTGTCGGACTATTTAAGTGATGAAGGCATAGCACTGGTCACTAAAAACTGTTCCGACAGCGATTGATGATGTTCCAAGCTAATGTACACAACATCGCCCTCCTTCGTCGGTTAGCAGAAACATCGGCGAAGTAAAACAAATAATAAAAAAATGCCTGCTAATACAGCTTAACAAAGTTAATGCGTCTACTTAACACCGGAGGCGCCTCAACACTGCCTTAAAAATTAACATAACGCGCAAAGCTGAGTTGTGAAGGAGTTAAGTCTTCTAAATTTTCAACATCTATCTTCTCTACCCTATCCCTCTCCCTGAGTTCCGGCACAGTGCACTGCACACGTAGGGGTCATCCCCTGAGTACTGGTCCTAATTAAAAAAAAAAAAAAAAAAAAAAAATTAAGCTCTAAATAAAACTTCATTCAAATGGCCGCCACGACAAAGTTGAAAGGCGAATAATTGACAACTCTATGATTTACACATGATCATACAGGAACCTAATAAAATCAAGAAGAAAACCTTTTTGAAAAAAACAATAAGACGACCTAATGAAATCAATAAGAAATCCTGAAGGCTCTCAAGAATTGAATAATGATGATCGCAATAATAATAATAATAATAATAATAATAATAATAATAATAATAATAATAATAATAATAATAATAATAATAATAATAATAATAATAATAATAATAATAATAATAATAATAATAATAATAATAATAATAATAATAATAATAATAATAATAATAATAATAATAATAATAATAATAATAATAATAATAATAATAATAATAATAATAATAATAATATTAATAATAATAATAATAATGATAACGACAATGATGAGGAGACTTATGAAGATTATGATGATAATGGCGATAATGAGCAAACGGCATCAGTACGATTTTATAAGGCCATACAAGATACCAAACGTTCCAGACAACTTCATAGAAGAAGAACATAATAAAAATTAAAAAAGAAAAATTTATGGAAAATTTAAATTAATTTTATTGTCAAAATTAATAAAAAGTATTTTCAAAACATTTTCGTATTTTATTTTACATCAACTTTCAACCGTGACTTAACTCATGCTACATGTTAATGAGCCCTTGAAAAGTCTGTAAATCAAATTTAGCGAAAAAAGTACCAAAAGCAAAATGTACCAAAAATACCAGCTTTATGTCATTTTCTCCCCTCACCCCGCTTGAAAGTACACTGTATGTTAAAGTTAATCGTAATAATAAGTATTCAATATTAGGAAGTTTAAATTTAGAAGCTGAAGCGCCTGTTAAAAGCATAAACTTAGAAAGTAGAAACTCTTATATTAAAAAGCCTACACATAACAATGTTACGACCAGTGTTTTGTATTTTCCTCCCATATTTCTAGAAAATGTAAATGTAAAATCTTTAATTGACCAACTAAACTCTTAGAATGTTGAATTTAAGATCAAGAATCAATCGCGGTATAAAACCAAATTGTACTTTAGGGATTCATCTGTGCATTCAGAAATGATGCAATTGTTGAAATATAAGGAAATTCCTTCTTATAGCTACACTCCTAAGGAGTATAAACGCCAAAGTGTTATTTGTAGAGGACTATTTTTTTAAATCTGACATTAATGAAATAAGATCTGAAATTGATAAGATTATTCCAGATACGGTTATTCTGTTTCGAAGTTTACAACGGAATATTCAAAAAAGAAGGAATTGATACTGGCTTATTTTTAATATCTCTTAAACCTTATCGCAACATTGCTGAGATACTTGGCTTCAAGTTTACCAGGTGGTGTGTAGGGAGCGGCCAAAGGCTATTACAAAGGTACCGCAGTGTTTCAGATGTCAGCGATGAGGCCATTATTCAAAGAATTGTAGCCGCCCATTTTCTTGTTTGAAATGTAACGAGAAGCACGATCCTGGGGATTGCTCGCTTACCTCAGATAACAGTATAGCACCAAGGAGAATGCTCATACGTCAAATTACAGGGGCTGTCCGATGTACAAGAAACACATTGCCTTTAAAAAAATGTTTTCAGGAAGTGAGAAATAGGAAAGAGCAGGCTGTAAGCAATGTCGCAAGCGCATTTAATCAGTCTAATGTTGTCGCCAATAAATCGTTTGCTGGTATGTTTATTGGGGTTCCAATGCAGCCACAAAAACCTGCTTTAATACAGGAATTTATGAAGGTAGCAGCGTTGTTATGCGATACAAGTACTGACGTTAGAGCAGAGGGTTGAAAATTTTCTGGGAACGTATGAATCCCTGAGAAAAGATCAAGCCCGGAAAGAATGCTTGAACTTAATCAAAGATATTCAAAATGTATATGGCCCGTTATTCTCTTAATTTAGTTACTTTTAATGTTGTTTCTCTTGTCCACGTGGGAAGGAGGAGTGAACTAAACATGTTATTGGATCAATTCAAAATTGATATTGCTTTTTTACAAGAACTACTCGTACATTTATCTGCTAGTGCAAATATATATCTTGATAGTTATTCTGTTCTAAGGAACAAAACCACATTAGGTATTGGTAAGGCTATTAAGAAGTCCATTTGTTATTCCAAAGTAATTATTCCTGGTCTTCAATTGCCGCATTTGTTTGTGGATATTCGACTTTTAATGAATGGTATTTAACGTTAGAAAAATTCTTTGTGGTTCCATTTATTTTCAATCTAACTATAATCATCGAAATATTTGTGCAGGACTTTCTTCAATTTTAGGGTTTTCAAGTAGTTACCATGGTATGGATTATAAGTGGTGATCTAAATGCGAAGCACATTTCATGGGGTGATACAATAAGTAACTACAATGGCGAAGTCCTTTTATCATGGCTTCAAAATGAATCTATATCAGTTAAAAGAATTTTTTACGTGAGTCCCACTTATCCAGGCGGTTCATCGCATTTAGACTACTTCATAGTTAGCAACCATATTTTAGACATTGATAATCCAAATTACAGAACATTTACCCTTCCTACATTATCCGATCACATTCCATTGGTACTACGTTTAGATTTTTCAGCATATAGTTTTATTTTAAAAACTCCTAGCCATGTTGTGTCTTATAGGGATACAATTTGAAATGCATATAAGGCTGATTTAGCTGCTACCCTGCTGAATCATTTTCCTCCAAAGAATAGGAATTTCTCAAACAATGAAATTGATTATTTTCTGGAGGAATTTAATACGTCCGTTAATTAAGCCCAAATTCATTCCAAAAGGATTGAAAGCAAAAACAAAAAATTTGTTGCTTCAGATAAATTGAAAAAGATGATCAAAATTAAATACAACTGGCAGAAGGAATTAAAAACAATATTTACTAGGACATTGAATACAAGACATCCCCAATATTTTCTAGTTTCCAAACAAATTTATTTGGTTAAGGGAACAAATTGAACAAGAACAGGCACATCGCTTTAACGACAGACTGAACAAAATTAGACCCGGCCCATGGGCTTATAAGGAAATATTTTGGATAACGGGGAATAAAAAACGTGATTTCGTTAAAGATGTTTCGGTAAACGGTGTTAAGATAAATTAACTTTTTCAAAAGCTGTTTTTCATGGTTTTGCGCCTAATAGATATTATTCTGAGACAATTAAAGACGTAATTCTTCAAGCTCCAGATTCCTTTTCATTCAATGATGATAGTACATCACTAAATAACTTCGAAGATTTGCAATTTACAGACTTGAATTTTCTCTCATGTATTTGTAACAAGAAATCATATGGTTTTGATAATGTTTCAAATTATATAATAAAGAAACATCCAATGAAGGCTCTGGAATACCTCATGGTACTATTTAATAATTTTTTAAATAATTTCTATTTTCCGCGGGAGTGGAAAGTTGCTCAGATCATCTCTATTCCTAAACGGGGAGACACCTGCGAAATAAATAGCTTTAGGCCGATTTCTTTACTCTCAAATCTTGGAAAGTTATTTGAGAGAATTATCCGCGAAAACATGCATATAGTAGGTTTAAATGGTTCGTATATTCCTCAGGAACAATTTGAATTCAAAAAAGGTAACAGTACTCTGCATGCTCTTTAAAAACTTCATGTTGACGAATTTTAATCTCATTGGGGGACAAAAATTAACGTTGCCGGAAATGCTTTCTGGAATTTTAAATATACGGTTGTTCCGGAAAGCAAAAACTTGATTTTAACATTAAATGGCAATGCAATCAAATTTAAAGATACTATAAGGTACCTTGGAGTCAACTTTCTTAAGCTTCTAAAATTTAATAATCATGTATTTTACGACTTGGATAAGGCCAGTAGAGCCAAAGGCCCCTTTTCGAGTCTATTTAATAGTACATTTTTGTCAGTGAAGACTAAATTACTTTTGTACAAAGTAAGCATAAGGCCGATTCTTCTGTATGCATTTCCAATATGGTTTAGTGTTTCCAAAACAGTTATGAAAAAATGGAAATCTTCGAGCGTCATATTGTTCGGAAATGCATAGAAAAGAATTTTAAATCTTTAAACATTTTAATTTTCATTTTTAAAATCTTTAAAGATTTTCAAATAACTTTGTATACGAAAAGGCGAAGTTGTCCCCTTTATCTTTTTACGCCATCGAGAAACTGTCTTGGTTTCAAGGCAGTGTTATCCAAGATATTTTATCTCGAGAGCAGGAGTCAAAACTTTTACTCATGTATTACTCCTGTAAGATTTAGTATTAAGTTTATCCAATGTAGATATAACTCTATATATGAAGCCAAGTGCCGGGAGCAAGCGCTGTTTATAACAACAATCACAATAATTAGCTTTCTAGCTAATGTTTTTTTTCCTTAAGTTTGATAAGCAAAACGCATAATCAGGTAAATATAATGTTATTAAAATAATACTTTATAGTTTTAAGATCTCTTTTATAAAATGTACCTTAGCAAACCTTGTAATATGAAATAATGAAGTCTCAATAAATAAACTAACTAATTAACTATTAATTAGAACTAGAAGCAGATTAACTTTGTTCCTTTATCTATTGAAATTTTAAAATATTATAATATTTTCAATAAAAAAAACTAATATTTTTAATGAAAAAAAAATATAACATTTTCCAAAATAACGGTTTTTTTTTAACATGATGTTGTATGAGAGTAGACTAAGAAAAAGTATTATATAAAACAGTTTTATGGAAATTTATAGCTAATTAAAATTTTTAAATTCCAAGAACAAAATAATAAATGCATTTGTTACTAGACAAAGAATTGAAACGGGATTACAATAAACAAATTTAACTTTATATGTGCAACAAAACCTTTTTTTACTTTTTGTACGTCTACAGCATTTTGTTAATCAATTCAATAATCTTATTTAAAGTTGTTCAGTTTGGAAATAAACCTGAATTCCATCCCAAATGCAATACTTCTCTTCTAATTTATTGAAGAAAAGATAACTTTATAAATTTTAATAGTAAATAAATTGTAAATTTTATTGTAACTTTCACCAATAATGAATGTTATTTTCTGGTATATAAGCTTTTAGCGCTGAGCGATACAAGCACAGTTTTTTGTTTAGTGACAATGAAGCCACATCTTGTATTGGCAGTTCTCGGTAAAGCCTACAGTACACGGCATGTAAAAAGCCACATTCGCATGTGGCTCTGACGTCACGAGAATTTGCAGCATTTTGTTTACATTTACTAAACATGCAGAAGTGTATACATGCTTCAAAATTTTGGTAGTACATGAAATGTTGTTTTGTCCCAAAATTTATATGTGACAAATGTAGCCGAAGCGTAAACATTTGCAATGGCAGCATATGTGTGAACTTTTGATTGGCTACATATGTATTGTCAGTACACAGCATGTAACATATGTACACATTTTTCATATTAACATGTACAACAGTCATATGTTTATGGCACTTGTTTAATTTTTAACATTTTGTGTGAAGTCAAATTTATAAAATGTCGAAGAGAAAGAAGAAATAAAACAACATCTGATAAAAAGTAAAATAAATTCACTTTTATCGTGAAATAATTCCCATGAACACTAAAATGGTGAAAAAAATTAAATAATACTGCACTGACACAAAAACAACGCAACAATTGGCGATCACAGTTGTTTTATTAATTATTGAATAAATTTACTATTTATACATGAATTTTTACATCTTAGCTTTGAAAGTATCTTTTGCATGGTTTAGAACAAGAACGAGAAATAATAACAAAAACTCAAACTAATTAAGCTGTTAATTAAGATATTAATTAATAAAAGAAAAACCCCAAATCAAAGATAAATACAAATAATTGCATAGAAAAGAGAAAATATGATAATTTTTCTACCCTTCTTTTATCTCTACCCCGCACGCAAACCCAAAAAATTATCATGAATCTCAGTCATCGTGTGATTAATAATAATAAAAAAATTTTTTCGTCATTAAATTCCTACCACATTTTGTTGGAGAAAATCAACATTGGCAAGAGTGCCATTGGCTACATACTATTGAAAAATGTTGTGTCAAAAATGTTTGCTGCCACATGTTTGGGACTGCTACATGCGCATGTAAAAATATTACAAATGTCAAAATTCAAATGTACCAAGCTAGTACACGACATGGCAAAAATACGCATGTTTGCATGTCTCTACAAAGGAACATGTGGCACACATATCAATGTGTGCTGCATGTGAGTGTCACAAAAAGTGGAAGTACACGACATGTTGCCAATTTAGCTTCATGGTGACGTCAAAATTACGTCAGAGCCACATGCGAATGTGGATTTTGACATGCCGTGTACTGTAAGCTTAAGTAACTTAATATTTTTAGATCCATCTTCTCCCATAACAATCTTTTGAATGAATTTTTTTGCAGTTTTAAAATTGAGCTTGTCTCAATCTTCAAGAACAGCCCAGAATGAAACCGAACTTCTAAAAACATTGAACCAGCGTGCAATTGAATCGAAAGCTTATCCAACTCAATATTATAAGGCATGTTGCCCTTGTCCTCAAGGATTCAAGGGTTTTAATCATGGACCACCAACTCTTGATTTTCCTATCATTCATCGGCCATGTTGCGATTGTAATTCAAGGATTGAATGTCGTTCAAAATTACCGGAATTTGTTAATCCTAGTTATCCTGGTCTACGAGTAATAACAGGATTAACATCGACACTCTATGAGGCTAACCATATGAAACCATGTTGCCGTTGTAATCAAATCAATTTTGCTGGAAATCAATGTTGCCAATGTCCTCCAACAAACTCTAGAGTTGAAACTCTAGTCATTAACTACCATAGCACAAAAAATTGTTGGAGGACATTGGCAACATTGATTTTCAGCAAAATTGATTTGATTACAACGGCAACATGGTTTCATATGGTTAGCCTCAAAGAGTGTCGATGTTAATCCTGGTATTACTCGTAGACCAGGATAACTAGGATTAACAAATTCCGGTAATTTTGAACGACATTCAATCTCTGCATTACAATTGCAACATGGCCGATGAATGATAGGAAAATCAAGAGTTGGTGGTCCATGATTAAAACCCTTGAATCCTTGAGGACAAGGGCAACATGCCTTATAATAATGGGTTGGATAAGCTTTCGATTCAATTGCACGCTGGTTCAATGTTTTTAGAAGTTCGGTTTCATTCTGGGCTGTTCTTGAAGATTGAGACAAGCTCAATTTTAAAACTGCAAAAAAATTCATTCAAAAGATTGTTATGGGAGAAGATTGATCTAAAAATATTAAGTTACTTACCGAGCACTGCCAATACAAGATGTGGCTTCATTGTCACTAAACAAAAAACTGTGCTTGTATCGCTCAGCGGCAAAGGCTTATATACCACAAAATAACATTCATTATTGGTGAAAGAGTCAATAAAATTTACAATTTATTTACTATTAAAATTTATAATGTTTTCTTTTCTTCAATAAATTAGAAGAGAAGTATTGCATTTGGGATGAAATTCAGGTTTATTTCCAAACTGAACAACTTTAAATAAGATTATTGAATTGATTAACAAAATGCTGTAGACGTACAAAAAGTAAAAAAAGGTTTTGTTGCACATATAAAGTTAAATTTGTTTATTGTAATCCCGTTTCAATTCTTTGTCTAGTAACAAATGCATTTATTATTTTGTTCTTGGAATTTAAAAATTTTAATTAGCTATAAATTTCCATAAAACTGTTTTATATAATACTTTTTCTTAGTCTACTCTCATACAACATCGTGTTTTGAATAAGATTCTTGAATTGATTAACAAAATGCTGTAGACGTACAAAAAGTAAAAAAAGCTTTTGTTTTTTGCTTTTCAATACGAAGCACCCTTAGAAAAATCCCTACATTTTACTTTAAGAAACAATTCTCTAGCTCTTCTAGTGTCTACAGAAAATGGATTTCACGTACAGACAGACGGATAGACGGACAGACGGACAGACGGACAGGGTTCAGTTAACTTTTTTTATCTATAAGGATCCAGAATATATATACTATATGGACCTCATATAAATATTGTGGAAATTACACACGTAATGACAAACCTATAAATACCCTTACCATTTTTGGTGAAGGGTATAAAAATATGGTAAATATATCCCTCGGCTCAAGTAAAACGTTAAATTTAAATCCTGTAAAAAATAGTAAATTTTTGTAACTGAGTAAATTTCTTTCGAGTGCAGATACAGAAACTAATTTTATTCAAATCAATTAAAATTTGTTCGAAAAAATTATTTAAAACTGTCATTTTGTTCTCTTTACTTTTTGCAAATACATAACAACGACATCGCAAATGAAAAAAAAAAAATTAAAGTTATTTGAATTATTCGAACAAATAATTCGAACGAATTATTGTCAACTCTAGTCATCAACTACCATAGCACAAAAAATTGTTGGAGGACATTGGCAACATTGATTTTCAGCAAAATTGTTTTGATTACAACGGCAACATGGCTTCATATGGTTAGCCTCATAGATTGTCGATGTTAATCCTGGTATTACTCGTAGACCAGGATAACCAAGTTTAACAAATTCCGGTGGAACAGGATAACTAGGATTAACAAATTCCGGTAATTTTGAACGACATTCAATCTCTGCATTACAATTGCAACATGGCCGATGAATGATAGGAAAATCAAGAGTTCGTGGTTCATGATTAAAACCCTGGAATCCTTGAGGACAAGGGCAACATGCCTTATAATAATGAAGTTCGGTTTCATTCTCGTCTTCTTCTTCTTCTTCTTGGGAATCTGCTGATACTGAAGTACTTTCGATTTGTTCATCTACGATGGCATCATGAACTTGTGGTTTTTCCACTCTGTCTTTAATGCTGTCCGGTTGTTTAGATTGGTTTTCATTGAAAGGTTTTTCATTATTATTTTTCTTAGCGTAATTTTCAGGTGCAACTGTTTGTGCAACTGTTGGTGCATCTGTTGGTGCAACTATTGGTGGTATAGCTGTATTGAGTATGCTGGTAATGGGGCTCCGTGTAGTGGCTGTAATGTTGTTTGGTACATCTATAGGTGTTTGATTCTGCTCGTCAATATGCCCCGGAGGACCTACAGGACCTTCTGCACCTTTCGGTCCCGGTATTCCTTGTGGACCAGGAAGTCCTGCTCTGCCTGCAGCACCTGGTGGACCGGCATAACCAGGATCACCACGTTCACTATGCTTGCCTGGCATTCCAGGAACTCCACGTGGTCCTGGTGGTTCCGGAGGACCAGGAACTTGTTTCTGGGATCTTCCTAAAGATTGAGACAAGCTCAATTTTAAAACTGCAACAGAAAAGTATTAAAAAAATTAATTCAAAAGATTGTTATGGGAGAAGATGGATCTAAAAATATTAAGTTACTTACCGAGAACTGCCAATACAAGATGTGGCTTCATTGTCACTAAACAAAAAACTGTGCTTGTATCGCTCAGCGCTAAAAGCTTATATACCACAAAATAACATTCATTATTGGTGAAAGTTACAATAAAATTTACAATTTATTTACTATTAAAATTTATAAAGTTATCTTTTCTTCAATAAATTAGAAGAGAAGTATTGCATTTGGGATGGAATTCAGGTTTATTTCCAAACTGAACAACTTTAAATAAGATTATTGAATTGATTAACAAAATGCTGTAGACGTACAAAAAGTAAAAAAAGGTTTTGTTGCACATATAAAGTTAAATTTGTTTATTGTAATCCCGTTTCAATTCTTTGTCTAGTAACAAATGCATTTATTATTTTGTTCTTGGAATTTAAAAATTTTAATTAGCTATAAATTTCCATAAAACTGTTTTATATAATACTTTTTCTTAGTCTACTCTCATACAACATCATGTTAAAAAAAAACCGTTATTTTGGAAAATGTTATATTTTTTTTTCATTAAAAATATTAGTTTTTTTTATTGAAAATATTATAATATTTTAAAATTTCAATAGATAAAGGAACAAAGTTAATCTGCTTCTAGTTCTAATTAATAGTTAATTAGTTAGTTTATTTATTGAGACTTCATTATTTCATATTACAAGGTTTGCTAAGGTACATTTTATAAAAGAGATCTTAAAACTATAAAGTATTATTTTAATAACATTATATTTACCTGATTATGCGTTTTGCTTATCAAACTTAAGGAAAAAAAACATTAGCAAGAAAGCTAATTATTGTGATTGTTGTTATAAAAAGCGCTTGCTCCCGGCACTTGGCTTCAAAGATGAAAATTTTTGGAAATCAATTATTTTTTCCGATGAAAGTAAATATAATATTTTTGGCTCAGATGGATGTCGAAAAGTGTGGAGAAAAGTGAACACTGAGCTCGATCCAAAAAATATGGCTGCCACAGTAAAACACGGTGGTGGATCTGTTATGGTATGGGGCTGTATTGCAGCATCAGGTGTTGGAAATCTGGTGATTATCGAAGAAATAATGGATAAGATGGTTTATTTGAACATTTTAAAAAATAATTTACATCAAAGTGCAGCTAAATTGGGACTAACAGGATCATTTGTATACCAACAGGACAATGATCCTAAACATACAGCCCATATTGTAAGATAATGGCTTATGTATAACACACTAAAACAATTAAAAACTCCGCCCCAGTCACCTGACCTTAACCCAATAGAACATCTGTAGGATTATCTCGAAAAAAAAATCAGAAGTCATAGCATTACAAGCAAAGACACCCTAAAAGCTGCACTCATTGATTAGTGGAATAAAATTCCACCTTCCATTACCCAAAATCTTATCGCATCTATGCCATCAAGATTGAAATCAGTCAAAAAGGCCAAGGGCTATCCAACAAAATACTAAATATAAGTCTGACTTGAGAAATTCAATCATATTGCAAATTTTTGTGAACTGCATACTTACTTTTGTGACCTGAATTCCAAACATTTTGTTTATTATATTGTTATTAATCAGTAATGAATTAGAAATATTTTTACTTTTTATTATTTTTCCTAAGCTCCCATATAAAATAAATGAAAAAATAAATTTTTATGTTTTTATTTAAAATTTTAAGCCATTTTTTTAATCATTCCAATTATTTATATCGCTGCATACTCACTTTAGTTATTCATGTATGTACATTAAGGGTGTTCTTATTTTTAAATGTCGGATTTATATAATCCGCCGGGCAGATTATTGTTCCTTTGTGCTACAAAAGTATGTAAATCCAATTTGGAGTAAATCCGATAACTCTTAATGGACCCGGAAACGACAAACATTCGAACGAATTATTGTCAACTCTAGTCATTAACTACCATAGCACAAAAAATTGTTGGAGGACATTGGCAACATTGATTTTCAGCAAAATTGATTTGATTACAACGGCAACATGGCTTCATATGGTTAGCCTCATAGAGTGTCGATGTTAATCCTGGTATTACTCGTAGACCAGGATAACTAGGATTAACAAATTCCGGTAATTTTGAACGACATTCAATCCTTGAATTACAATCGCAACATGGCCGATGAATGATAGGAAAATCAAGAGTTGGTGGTCCATGATTAAAACCCTTGAATCCTTGAGGACAAGGGCAACATGCCTTGCAGGAACGAATTCGATGAAACTAATTTTCGAGCACTTTTTCCACTAATTCAAGTCGTATGTCATGAACGGCACGTTCAATATTGACTTGTAAAGCTTGAAGAGAGTCTGGTTTATTTCGAAAGACGAATGACTTAAAATAACACCACTAGAAATAGTCCAATGATGTTAAATCACAACTTCTTGGGGGCCATTCAATATCACAATTTCTTAATTATTTAATCGAATCACCAAAGTTTTCTCGCAAAAATTCAATTGTTCCATTTGCTGTGTGGCACGTAGTCCCGTCTTGTTGGAACCAAATGTTGTCAAGATCAACTTCTTCCAGAAAAAGTTGGTTATCATCGATCTATACCGCTCTCAATTAACAGTAACGGTGTTACCAGCTTCATTTCTTAAGAAGTATGGACCGATGGCTCCACCAGACCAAAAACCACACCAAACTGTCAATTTAGGTGAATGTAATGGTTTTTCATGAATAATTTGTAGATTTTCTTCGCACCAGAATTGACAGTTTTGTTTATTTACCGAACCACTCAGGTGAAGTGCACGGAAAAGTTGCAATTTGAGAACGATTATTTTGATAATAAAACTGAATAATTTTTAAACGTTGTTCTTGCGTATGTCTCTCCATAATGAAATTGTAAACAATACTGAATACAATGAAAAACAAATGAGAAATCCTGAAATATTACAAATGGACGACACGTCACTTCAAAACCATATCATTCCTATTGGAAAACCTTTTATATGATGAAAAATAAAAAAGTCACCAGCTAACATCAAATTAGTAGTTAGAAGTCTCGTATTCTATTTTAATTCGTAATGTGTATACATGGGATATTTAATCACGTTCAACAGAACTACCAGCAAGCTTCTACCGAAATCAACGTTTGTTCTATTCGGCCGTGTAGTTGAAATCTAAAGTGATGTTTGCTATTAAATTTTCCTTTTTTGCTTGAAATATGTTAACAATGTCATTCTAATATTTCTCTGATTAATAAATTTACTAATTTTAGCCTGTATAAATATAAAGAAAAAGTTTTTTTTTTGTTCCTCAAAGAAGCTTTTTCAATAATAGATTTTCTTTATATATGATAAGCTCTTGTACAGGAGTGGCTTTGATTTAAGGAAACACTTCAGTTATTGTACTTGGATTTCTTCAAAAATTTTACATTTATAAAAGAAATTGAAAATATTAACCTGATTATTTAATTATAAGCGTTGATTATTAAACAATTTTTTTGCTAATTTTTTTTTAAATATTTTTCTGTAAAGTAGAAATTGCTGAAAATAAAAATTTACTTTCTATAGACGTAAACTGTCCACTTATGAAAAACATAAGTTTTAAAAGTACTCGTAAGATTTGAGAAAAAAAAAGCCTTTAAGAAAGCTTAACTTTTATGTTTGATATTCGATAAATAAAACCAGATTTATTTTTTGTTACAAAATTTTAAACGTTTTTTGTTACTCTTTTCACATTAAATGCTTGCTGTTACATACATACAAGTACATACATAATTCGCTTAACTAACTTTTGCAGTTCACAAAATATTATCACCAAGTCATCCACTTGTTAAAATAATTTTTTTGCAAACTCATTTTTAATACTCTAAGTTACAAACTAACAAAATAATTACTCTTATTATCATGCAAAATCTAATTAATGGTGACAATTTATTTTTTTTTAAGCTAAAAAAATGTCTCTCCATAAAACAAGCATAACATTCTCATTGAAGTACTTTCTATTTAAACTTTTATTATCGCAATATCTCGTTTAAAAGCTTTGCCGTACAGAGCTGGACATTTATCAGGCATCTTGTGCAGTAACTGTGTGGCACAAACACATTTAACAGAATAGAGAAAGGAGTAGAGTAAAAAGCAATTTAAAAATGACATCCATAAAATTTATTTTTATAACCTTGTAGGAAAATACACTCGTACATAATAGTTTTTTTTTGTGAACTTGGTTCTATTTTTTTTTTTTTTTTTTGAAAATAAACAGAAAAATAATATTTGCAAATAAAAAAAAGTAGAAAGTTTTTAATCTCAAAGTATATTTGCGGCATTAAATAGAAATGTATGAGAAAATATTTGCATGTTGTTGCAACATTGAGTGGTGTGCAATGATAAAATGCTGTATGTGATATAGTGCTGCTGCAACTTTAAACGATGACTGGGACAGTTTTTTTCCTGCCTGGTTTATTTTTCAACATTTTTCTTTAAAACTGTTTTTATAAAGAGGAGTTGTTATTATATGGACTTTGTTTGTGTTTGTTTTTTATCTTTTAATGGAAGAATTATTTTTATGCTGGAAAAGGGTTACAACATTTTAATGTATTAAAATATGAAATAACTTATTGCATCGGATAAATAAATAGGAAATAAAAAAAGAGTAAATAAAATAAGCAATTTATTTGTGAGAGTAGAGATATTTGCTTGTTTATGAAGCACTATATCAATACTAAATAATAGATCTTTTCTATGGAATGCTGCACAGTTTTAGGAAATACAAGGAAAATATTCCAATCAGCAACTTGATAATGATTTGCAATAAATAAGATTTCACTTCTCATCAATTCAGCGATATTTGTTCAGAGAAATGAGCAGTTAATTTTAATAAAAAGTAAACTTTCTTTGAATTCATGCTCAGTATCAACCAAATTTATATTTCGGTTTTATTTTCTATGATTATAATTCTAATTGCCTCCACATCTTTAATATTTGTTCTACTTGCCATCTTTGTTTATTTTCAAATTAAACGTATTATTTCTACTCAATCAAATTTAAGTTATAGAAATAAAGAAAATGTATAATAAATATTTTATTTGTAGAAAAACATACAAAAGAGTTGTAGCTTTAACAGTTAGGGGAGATTCTAAGGAATTGACGAACAGTGGTTTTGAAGAACATTTGTATGAAAATATATTTTCTTTTCTAAAAAACTCATAGTAATTTGAATTTTCATTAATTCAATAAAACTGAACTTAAGCCTAATAATAATAATTTCTTATTTATTCATTATTACAGTTCAAATATATATTTTTTTTTTTGATAATTTTATTATTTATTGAAACTTCAATTGTAAATTGAAACATCAATAAGTTATTCAAATCTTAATCTAAAAATGTTAAATATATGTTGCTAAACAAAATTTTTTAGTTTCAATGGTTGATTTTTGTTGTTTTACATCTCCCGTATACGGCTGAGGGAAAGAGTATCCCTCCTCCTCAGCCGGGTGTGGCCTCTATACTCTAGGATATTGCGCGCAAGGGGATTTCTGTTCAACTCAAGTTTTTTTTTTATATATTTCTTCGCATGTTTTGAAAATACTGTCTTCACCAAGGGAACGTCTACATCTTTGCGAAGACGCTGATTTCGGATATACCAGGGGGCTGCTGTTATTTATTGTACGTAGAATTTTGTTTTGTCGCCTTTGTATTTTTTCTATATTCGATGCTGAGGCAGTGTCCCATAACTGGATTCCATAGGACCATATTGGTTTCAGGATCGCGTTGTATAATAGACGTTTACAGTCTAGGCTTAGTATAGAATTTCTTCCAATAAGCCAATTCATTTGGGCTGCTTTCAATTTCATTTGGATCAACTTTGCGTCTATGTGCGATTTCCATAATAAACGACGATCAAGGTGAACGTCTAGATATTTTACTGTAGTATGTTGCGGTATAGTCTCGGTGTTAATTTGTATAGGCGGGCATGTTTCCCTTCGCAACGTAAAAGTGACGTGTACACTTTTCTGCTCGTTAACTTTTATACGCCATTGTTTGAGCCATTTTTCCAGTTTGGATATATAACCTTGTGAGTTGCTAGAAGCTTCTACGGGATTTTCATGAATGCTTACAAAATCTGTATCATCATCAAATGTTGACGTGTGAATGTTATTGCTTAACGGTAAGTCAGAGGCATATATTAAATAAAGTAAGGGACGAAAGATGCTACCTTGGGGAACTCCGGCTTTAATCGACTGCGGTGGGCTTAAACAATTGTCTTCTCGAATTACAAATTTACGTTCCTTTAAATAGTTTTTTAAAAGCCTGACGATGTTTGCAGGAAGATTTTGCGTTAATTTGTGTATTAG
The DNA here is from genome assembly GCA_947311025.1 of Lypha dubia. NCBI lineage: Eukaryota > Metazoa > Arthropoda > Insecta > Diptera > Tachinidae > Lypha > Lypha dubia. Next base: position 119,217,485 of record OX371261.1, read on the forward strand.
ACCTTCGTGCCATACTTTATCGAAAGCTTGTGAGACATCAATAAAGAGCGCAGAGCAATATTTCTTTTTCTCAAAAGTGTCTCTAACAACATTCACGAGCCTGTGAGTTTGTTCAATAGTGCTATGTTGTCTGCAAAAACCAAATTGATGATCTAGAATGCATCCATTACTAGTCACTATAGGAGTCAGCTTGCTCATGTACAGTTTTTCAAATAGTTTTGAAATGTTAGACAATAAACTAATAGGCCGGAAGGATTCAACCTTTGTATGATCCTTGCCGGGCTTTGGTATCATAGTAATTAGCGACACCTTACGTTTTTTTGGATAGTGTTCTAGGCGTAGAATACTGTTATAAATGAATAGTATTATTCTTTTTGCAATAAAAGGTAGTTCTTGAAGCATTTTGTTGCTTATTTTGTCGAGACATGGGGCTTTTCTGGTGTTAAGACTAATAATGGCTTTTTCAATCTGCACAATGTTAAATCTCAGCGGTATTTGTGGCAAAGAGACGCCTGGTGGCAGTTCAACAATATCAGCAGAAATATCTGGGGTAAATACTTTTTCTAAGTGTTTAACAAAAAGAGCACATTTTTCATCATCAGGGCGGTTACTCTGTAATTCGATTCGAAAAGAAAACTGTTCGAATTTGTATCTTATTTACATTGAAATTCGAAAGCATTTGCTTTCGATTCGAAATACAAAGTAACCCCCCAGTTCTAGCCCAGTCACCACTTGAAGCTCGCAAGGGAGGTTTGCATATCACTGGTCTTTTAAGTTCTCTGGCTGCACGCCACAGCGAATAATCTGTTTGTAGTGTTGCATCGAGTTCTTGAAGAAATTTTTGCAGCGAAGCTGTTTTTGTGTTTGTAAAACTTTTCTAAGCTGTTTGGTACATTCCTTCCTTTATTGAAATCAAATTCCTTCCTTTTATGAAAATCAAATTTAGCTTTTAGTTCAGTGTAAATATTTTTAGTGATTCATTTTTAGTAATTCCTTAAAAGCAAAATTCTTGTAAGCTACTGTGCAAAGAGAAAATCGTGTGTATGTTTTGAATTTTGTATCTGTGATTGCGTTTACTTCGTATGAGGGTTGTTAAAATTTTGCAAAAATTTTTTGGGGGAAATATAAAACAAGTTATAAAAAATAGCAAATTAGTTTGAACAAAGAAATTTCATTTCATATAACACTAAATTGTTTGTCTAAACAAAAGGATATTTAGATTAAGGGGCTTAAAGTAAAACAGACCAATTAGTAACCCTATTTTCTGTGTATGTATATGAAAATTATTTTTATATCAAAAATGAAACCCGAAAACAGTACCGTTGAAGTGTTAACCTTTCAACTTGAGATGCTAGAAAGAAGTGTTTCTTTATAGAATTTGAAAGATTATTTTATTTTAAACGAGAATATCTTTTGTAAATAAAATTGTTTTTAGAAAAAAAGTGGACAACAGTTGTCTTTATATGAAAAATGACAAGAAATTAATGTTGTCCTGCGCAAAAAATGCCCATCCACACTGATGAGTAGTATGTGATAATCTTCGAAAAATCCTGTTGTTATGTTCTACCGTGTAAAGTGAAATTAATTAACTTTTCTCTATTTCTTTGATAGTTTTTCATATCAGATTCCCCGTTAATAATATTACAAAGTATACTGAAAAATAAAAGTAGATTTCGAATAAGATACGTATGTAATACCTTTTCATTAATATTCTGTTTGTTGAATGTCCATTATCTTTCTCTCCCCTATTTTAAATTCCACCTCTTCCACAGCACTTTGATTACACTTATTTGCGAAACTTAATCGATTAATTAAATTAAATTTCCCCCAAAATAAAAATTAATTAATTAATTAATTAATATAAACATTAAAGAATTTATCAATCTGATGCTAAATTTCATTAAAGGGGGCTGACGCTTTAAACACAACCTTTTACATATTTTTAAAAATAAAAACACGATGCACAAATAGGGAAAGCAACAACGTAATGTGGCACGTAGAAAAAAAAACAGATGAAGAAAACAAATTGCAACGTGCACACTTTGCTTGCTCAGTGCAATGCAGTGCAAGCAACAACAAGAACTGACAAGAACTATGTGAAAAAATTTCAATGATTTTTGGAGCAGCTGCTTCCTTTTGGAAAGCTTTAAAATCTATATATTTCTCTTTACGTTTAATATTGTGTAGTTTTTTTATTTTATTCTTAACCAAACAATGGCAAGAATAGCAACTATTGGTTGCAAATAATATAAGAAAAAAAAACTACAAAAAAATCAGGACTTACTCACTCAAGAATGAGTTGTAAAAGAGGAATTGAAAAACTAAATAAATAAAGACATTCTAGCAAAAGAATAAACGTATGTTTGCTGTGTATTGCAATCTTTCGCAGAAGTGCAAGTGCAGTTCAGTACAATGCAGTCAGCCAGTCAGTTAGTCAGTCGGAATGTATATAAGAATCGTTACAATCACGTACACATAAAGTAATTTTTATTAAAGTTAACTAGATCTGTTCAAATAACTACCATCCAGAATGTTGTAACTACAATTTATTTATTTATCATTTTTTTTTATTAAAGTATGCCAACAACAACAATAACACCAACACAAAGATAGAGAAAGAGAGGGCGAGAGAGAAGAACAGATTCACGTTGATTTTTTTTTTTTATTATATATTTATTATAAGTTGAAAAAGACACAACAAGATGCCACGTATTTGCGAAAGTAGCAAATAAACTTCGTAATCTTCTCCTTTATGAAAGATGTTGATTATATTCAATTGTGTTAACAAATTGAAACACGTACAATAATATGTCGGAGTATAGATTTCAATGGAATTTATCATCGAACAAAAAAAAATATACTGTAAGTGCCATCTCTTCTGATTGATTAACATTAACTGAAAGTTAATTAATTCCGCAATCTATAGGGGGGACAACGCAGTTCCCAAAAGACACAAAACTCTCTAATCGGAGTTCAAGTACTATTTTAATTTCTTCGTCACTGGCTAAGTTTCTTCTTGATTGAAAACAGAATACGAGAATTATGCATTACTCTCAAGTTGCATTACATTCCATGATAAGCGACAAAATTTAAATGTTTGCAAATATCGAGCCTTTTAAACGTTTTCACACGCATTGTTTTCAGACTACAGCAAATTATTATTATAAGAAGCATAGGCAGTGCCACGCCCATAATATGTTATATATAACTACTGTTACTTAAGCGATTCTTACGAGACTTAACGCGTACGTTGAATTTACTAAAGCAACACAATAATGAAAATGGGCAGTACCACGCCTATTTAAAACATAAATATATGTCTCTAAATTTTAACTCAATAAGTGTATTTCATTTTCAAAAAGTGGGCGGCGACACGCCTATTGAGAATAAATGTACATCTTTAGCTAAGTAATAGATTTACATATATAAAATTCACATTTGAAAAATAACTTAAGCATATTATTGTCAATTTAATATTTTAAAAAAGTAGGCAGTGGACATGCCTCTGAGAATAAATAAATCTGAAAATACTTTTGTTAAGCAACTTAGATATTCTGAAATATTTAGGGATCATTGTTTTTGATCATATTTAAGAAAAGTGGGCAGTAACGCCCCCATTAATACAAACAACAATATAAGCTGATCTTCCATTAATGATTCTCATGACAACTTTAAAGCAAAGTAATAAAAAAAATTACCTTGTATATTATTACCAAACTCATTTGAAATCAATGGAAAATGCCACGCCCATAGAGATTTTTTTGAAGACTTTCACTTAACTGATTCTTCTAAAAGTTTGACACTAAAAAATTATAGAATTCTTCTTAAAAAAACACTCAAAATCAAATACGCGCATTATTGTTAAATTTAATCCATAAAAGTGGGCGTTGTCACACTTATTTAGAATAAATATTTTACCACATACTGCTACTTAACAGATTTTTGTAATATTTTTACTTTAGTCAAAATTAGAAGCAGGCAGGCAGTGAATTGTTAATTCATTCGAAAACAGTGCCACGCCCATTTCAAATAAAACTTTTTTACCAACTACTGCCACTTAAGTCTATTTTTCAAATGCTTTTTCTCTAAAATTTTTAAATTAGTATTAGTTTTCTATATAAATCATGGAAATCTTGGAAAAAAATAGTTCGCTCTGGTAGTAAAGTTTGAAAAAGTAAACTGACATTTTGTCTCCCTCGCTCTCTCTCTCTCTTTTTTTTTCTAAAAAAATCTTAAGTTCTTATAGGGCCGTTCAAGTATTACTTAACGCATTTAAAGTCTCGGATGCCTCAAACGTTTTTATAAAAAAAAAATTTTTAAATGTGTTGTTCAAGGTAGTCAAGGTTTTAAAACCTCCTGCGGACTATTCTTTTAGAAGTGAAATTTTTCCATATACATATGTAATTTATTATAAGAAAACCTGTCCATTTGCCTAAACCAAACTTATTTATATTTAATTATTTATATTTAATTAAATATCAATAAAGGATATTCAAAGGATATTGTGAGGCTTTTATTGGTCTCAGAAATTTTCTTTGTCTGTTTAATTATTACGAACTTCTGGCGATTTCTTTCTTTTAATAAAAATTTCTTTGAATTAAATTTATTTTTTATAAAAAATTTCAGTTTCAATAAACCTTTAGCTTGATCGTTCTAAATTAAATATTTAAATAAACTAAAATTAAATTGGCAACTTTATAAAAATCTGTTGACATTACTAAAAGCGTTTGCTAGAAAAAACAAAAAAAAACATGGTTGAAGCCAATACAGACGAAAAATTGCTCAACGACTCATGAAGCTAAGATAGAAAAACACAATGAATCTCCAAGTATGTTGTTAAACAGAAATAGACATAAACGAATAGTTAAACTCTGTACTCTCACCACTATTTGCAAGAATTTCTTGTAAACAAGTCAAACAAATAAAAAACAATGTCTGTCGTTACTACGGACAACTCGAAAAACTGAAGCCATCATCAGCTCCACTTTCCGTCCGTTTCGTGTTATTCTACATGCAGTGCATGTTTTATCATCATTGCAACTGTGGGTGATAAGCTAAGAGGAAAATAATGACATTATTAGCTACTCGGGAGATTAGCATTAATGTTGTTGTGGCTCTCACAAAGATGGCAGATTAAAATTTTAAATATTTTTACTACCTTCTTTTTCGATGTGTGAGTGTTTTTGTGGTCAAAACTGTAGGAATTGTGGCCAAATATTTTGGTAATTTAATGTTTTTTCGTTGTAGCAAAATTGCGAAAAAAAAACATAAGTGCACTTAATGATGAACGCGGGAATCGTTAGACTGTGAAAGAGATGAGTTCATTTGTTACCTGAAGTTATTATGGCTTGGAGAATACTATTAAATTAACTTTTATTTGTAAAAATATTAAATTTTAATTTATGAAAGACAATCTGCTTACCTTTCAATCTTTTCAATTTAATTGCAAGTTTTCTCCTGCCAACGTCAACCGCATACATATAATTTTCACACCCTATTAATTTTGCGGTTTTAGTGTTCTGTGTTCTGTTTGCATGATTTTCCGTTAAATTAAATCACTTTCTATACAAAATCGACGCGATGAGACAGAAAACGTTCAATGACTGTCTATCTGCGTGGCTGTGTGTGTGTGCCTTTATTGGGGTGCCTATTAAGGTGGAACAGTTTTACCACAATTTCAATACCAACAAGTAAATACAAATGTAAATATTTGTCTTAAACTTACAAAATTTTATACAAGTGTGCGTATAAATTTAATCAAATATTGAGGCTAACCAACACATCATCATAGACAATATGCTGCAGTTGCCCCAGCAAAACATAATGGTTTTATATCAAACTAGCTTATCCCGGTGTGCTTCGCTACCCCTCTCGTTATAAAATAAAATTAAAAGTATTTATGTATCCTATTGTGAAAATTTAATGACGATCGGTCCAGTAGTTAAGACTATATTACGATTTTTAATTTTCCTAAACAGGGGCTTGGTCCCACCCACTTTTCTCCTGGTACGTATTCCAAATTATGCCAATACCATATGTACCAAATATCATCGACGTAGGTGAAAAAATGCCTAAATTGTGGCGATTTAAATTTTTGGGTTATATGGGCGGTGCCACGCCTCTTTGTCCAATTAAAACTTCATATAGCCTTTATTTCATCCGAGAGTTCCAATTAAATACTGTGAAAGTTTCAGGAAGATCGGTTCACAGGTTTAGCCTCCTATAAGGAACAAACAAACAAACAAACACACATTCGGTTTTATATATATAGATAGGAAAATAATCACTCTTGATTTCTTATTTATTAAGCTTGACTTAAATCTTTATTGAATCAAAGCAGACATGATGAGTTAATTTTTTTTCCAATCGTAGACGACAGAAATGTTGTTCCAGTGTTCAAAACATTGTAAATTTCAGAATTATCTGAAATCCCATTAACATTAAAGAATACAACATAATTTTAAAGATTTAATCTTAATGGGGGAAAATCATGAGAAGCGGATAACAAGCCTGCCATGAACTAGCGGATGCTGTCTTTACTTAGAAATACAAATAAAGTTGTCAAATGATACATGCGTGTACGCATGAGTATGTTTATTTCTTCTTATTCAAAATCACTGCTTTATTTGAGCACCCATTTAACAGCTGATAGTTGCTTTTTGTTTAGTTTGCTTCGAAATTTCATTATCAATCGACTAACACCTGATCAACGCGTGCAAATTGTTGAAATTTTTAATCAAAATAATTGTTCTATTTTTCAAACTCATCGTGCAGCGGAGCGCCACCATTGATTTACTCAAAGGAACTTTTGAAGAAAAAATAATTTCACGTAATTTCGTGTAATTTAACGCCATTCGATTATTTTCTTTGGGGTTATGTTAAGTCACTTGTCTACGTCGTTAAACCACAAACAAATGAACTCCTGGAAATCACCATTCGAGGATTTATCGGCGAAATACGGCCGCAAATGCTGCGTTGAAAATTGATGTTGCAGATTGCGCCTACTACGCGCATGCCTTGGTGGCAACATGGCAGAAATCGTTTCATTGATATTAAAAATATATTTCCTTGTTTTATTATGATTTAAACTTGTGTCACTCTATAAAAAATACCCTATAGTAGTAATTTACCTTTTTTGCAAATAACCATCCAACGGAAACAGCAGCAGCAGCAGCAGCATCAGCATTACCAGCCAGCAACATGTTGGAATATGTCAATAAAAAAAATTTATGTCAAGCTAAATGGTGCGACTGCCATAAAAGTTTGTCGCAATCAGGATATTACTTACCTACGACAGTTTATGTTCTTACGAAGATGCTAAAAACTACTTGATATGTGGCATATTAAATCTAATCTCTTTATGACTGTCATAAAACAAGAGAATTTCCTTTCTGGTAAAGGGTATTTCAATGAGAGCATATTGCTGTTGATGTGGAACAAAGGGAAAGTGTTTTCAAATGCAAAAGCATTAGATTCGAATAAGTTAACATTGAAAAGACTGCCGCACAGTGGGAAATAAGAAATGGGAAATAAGACTACATAACAGAAAATATATACGAGTATTTATATAACATGCTTGTAATGACTGATTCTTTTAGCGATAGAAAAAGTATGCGTATCTTAAGGAGAAGCTAAACTCTTACCTGCTCTACTTCCCCCTACTCTATATAGAGTATATGATTATAGGGCATCGACTTGGGATATCTTGAAATTCTTGTAGTAGTCTATTAGTATGGACCCTCGGCTGTAATTTCCCATTGGTCCAAATGAGTGACAAACAAATTTTATAGAAAAATTCTCAAATACAATTGAGAAATCGGACTTTTGGAGTCTATTAGTATGGACCCTTGGCTTTAATTTCCCATTGGTCCAAATGAGTGAGAAACAAATTTTATAGAAAAATTCTCAAATACAATTGAGAAATCGGACTTATAAAGTCTATAAGTATGGACCCTTGTCTGTAATTTCCCATTGGACCAAATAAGTGACAAATAAATTTTATAGAAAAATTCTCAAATACAATTGAGAAATCAGACTTATGTAGTCTATTAGTATGGACCCTTGTCTGTAATTTCCCATTGGACCAAATAAGTGACAAACAAATTTTATAGAAAAATTCTCAAATACAATTGAGAAATCAGACTTATGTAGTCTATTAGTATGGACCCTTGTCTGTAATTTCCCATTGGTCCAAATAAGTGACAAACAAATTTTATAGAAAAATTCTCAAATACAATTGAGAAATCGAACTTATAAAGTCTATTAGTATGGACCCTTGGCTTTAATTTCCCATTGGTCCAAATGATTGACAAACAAATTTTATAGAAAAATTCTCAAATACAATTGAGAAATCGGACTTATAAAGTTTATTAGTATGGACCCTTGGCTGTAATTTCCCATTGGTCCAAATGAGTGACAAACAAATTTTATAGAAAAATTCTCAAATACAATTGAGAAATCGGACTTATGTAGTCTATTAGTATGGACCCTTGGCTTTAATTTCCTATTGGTCCAAATGATTGACAAACAAATTTTATAGAAAAATTCTCAAATACAATTGAGAAATCGGACTTATAAAGTTTATTAGTATGGACCCTTGGCTGTAATTTCCCATTGGTCCAAATGAGTGACAAACAAATTTTATAGAAAAATTCTCAAATACAATTGAGAAATCGGACTTATGTAGTCTATTAGTATGGACCCTTGGCTTTAATTTCCTATTGGTCCAAATGAGTGACAAACAAATTTTATAGAAAAATTCTCAAATACAATTGAGAAATCGGACTTATAAAGTTTATTAGTATGGACCCTTGGCTTTAATTTCCCATTGGTCCAAATGAGTGACAAACAAATTTTATAGAAAAATTCTCAAATACAATTGAGAAATCGGACTTATAAAGTTTATTAGTATGGACCCTTGGCTGTAATTTCCCATTGGTCCAAATGAGTGACAAACAAATTTTATAGAAAAATTCTCAAATACAATTGAGAAATCGGACTTATGTAGTCTATTAGTATGGACCCTTGGCTTTAATTTCCTATTGGTCCAAATGAGTGACAAACAAATTTTATAGAAAAATTCTCAAATACAATTGAGAAATCGGACTTATAAAGTTTATTAGTATGGACCCTTGGCTGTAATTTCCCATTGGTCCAAATGAGTGACAAACAAATTTTATAGAAAAATTCTCAAATACAATTGAGAAATCGGACTTATGTAGTCTATTAGTATGGACCCTTGGCTTTAATTTCCTATTGGTCCAAATGAGTGACAAACAAATTTTATAGAAAAATTCTCAAATACAATTGAGAAATCGGACTTATGTAGTCTATTAGTATGGACCCTTGTCTGTAATTTCCCATTGGTCCAAATAAGTGACAAACAAATTTTATAGACAAATTCTCAAATACAATTGAGAAATCGGACTTATGTAGTCTATTAGTATGGACCCTTGGCTTTAATTTCCTATTGGTCCAAATGAGTGACAAACAAATTTTATAGAAAAATTCTCAAATACAATTGAGAAATCGGACTTATAAAGTTTATTAGTATGGACCCTTGGCTGTAATTTCCCATTGGTCCAAATGAGTGACAAACAAATTTTATAGAAAAATTCTCAAATACAATTGAGAAATCGGACTTATGTAGTCTATTAGTATGGACCCTTGGCTTTAATTTCCTATTGGTCTAAATGAGTGACAAACAAATTTTATAGAAAAATTCTCAAATTCAATTGAGAAATCGGACTTATGTAGTCTATTAGTATGGACCCTTGTCTGTAATTTCCCATTGGTCCAAATAAGTGACAAACAAATTTTATAGACAAATTCTCAAATACAATTGAGAAATCGGACTTATGTAGTCTATTAGTATGGACCCTTGGCTGTAATTTCAAATTGGTCCAAATGAGTGACAAACATAAATGTGCCCACAAATGTCCAAATTCCCGTAGAGATCATCAAAAATTTAAACAATTTTAATTTTCAAAATTTTATAGAAAAATTCTTAAACACAATTGAGAAATCGGAATTACGTGGTAAGCGAAAAAAAGTAACGTTCAATACAAATAATAAGTTTCCTAATTATTTCACGTATTTTTAAAATTTACAGCTGGGACAACTAAATTTCTTTCCTTATCTGCTCCTTTTACAAATTCTTATAGTGTAGAAGAAGTCAAAGTATTCTCTATTACTAGTATTTAAGGTCAAATGTGTATTCATCATTTTGATGTTTCATATTAATCGCAAATACTTTCCCTTAAATTAAAGTGAAGCAGGTGGAAATGTGCCACAAATGTACAAATATATTCCGTATTCTTGAAATATATTTGTACTTTGTTTGTTTTTTCTTTCCGTTTCCAATTTTCTTTAGTTCGTGCTCTAACATACCAGCATATTGTTTTGTTGCTTGTCCTTGATTATTGTGAGTTGTACAGTTCACAAGTTCTAACACACACACATTTTGTTATTTAATTTTCTATTGAACACGTTCTCTACATTTCCAATATTTGTTTGTGGACATTCTTCGTTTAAAGTTGCCTTCTATTACCTTCGAGCTTTTACAAAATGTCTATCATTGAACATTTTCTTTCGTTTTTAATTTCTTTCCGTTTAGTTTTTTTTTTTTTAGATTTCAATTTGTCAAACACTAAAATTAATGAAATGTAAACAATCAACAACAAATTATTTGGTGTAAAATTTATTTGTTTTGTGTACATTTTTATTACGTCGATTAACACTTTCTCACAGTAGTTGACCATTTGCTGGTAAAGAAATTAATTATTGAAAAATAACTCTCAATAGATGGCACGTAAAATCGAAGCATAACCACTCACCTAGATTTTTTAATTCTTTTTACTTCGCTTAAAGTATAGACTTTAAACCCTTCGAATTACATCTTGAAGCAAAGTCTCAGTAAAAAAATATTTGAATACAAACATGAAAATAATTTTATATAATATAATTTGCCATATAAGACAAAATAACGACGCAAGCAAATGGTAGGAAGAAGTAGCAAAATATGCACTGGAAAATTATGAAAATATGCAACACTATCTTTCAACATTATGTCAAGGATATTTTAGATGTCTTCTATGAACACTTGTATAGAATATGCAAACTTATATTAAAGGACAGACAAGAGCGGAGACCACATTTGCAACAAAACCATAAATAACACACTAAAAATGTACACAGACACACCGACACAGTTACACACACATGACAAGCCACAATACAAACAATGCCAACACAAAAAAAAACAGCAGCGGAAAAAATAAAAAGTAAGTGTGCCTTATAGAAGGCCTATGCTTTATAACGGATGGCACCCAAAATCTTTTCTTCCCCTCTTTTTTTATTTTTTGTGTAGGACCTGCACTCAGGGGATGTAGGGGTCTTCCTAAGCAAATCATTTTTCCAGAACTAATGGAAAGGGCTCGGGTAGAGAATATAGATCCTAAAAATGTAGAAGGCTGAATTATTTCAAAACTTTGCTAGTGTTAAGTAGACACCTTAATCTTATTAAGCTGTAGGCATATGATTAATTGTTTTACTTCTCCGATGGTATGGCTAATGGAAAAAGGAGGGCTATGTTGGGTATATATATACCCAACGTGGAACGGAATTAATTGCTGTCGGAACAGTTTTTAGTGACCAGTACTGTGTCTACACCATGAGTCCAACAACAATTAATGCAATGCCATGCTAATGTACATTATATTAATTCATGGTGTTGATGACTTGCCATGACCAGGGAATGAACCCAGGCCACCACCGCCATTCAGATCATTCAGATGATCCCAGGGCTACTTTAAGGCTATAAGGAAATTGAATAAAAAATATGCCTAATCAGGACTTTAATAAGGCCTGACGTTAGAAGATCTCCTAAGTTTCCTCGCTGGGAATATGTGTCTGTATAAATGTGCATGCATATGAAGAAAATTATAAGCAAACAACAAACATCTACTCAAGAAATAAAGCAAGCAAAACCCCAAATACTTCGTAGAAGCAAAAAACAAACAAAAAAATAAGGCATGAAAAGAAGAAACACTAACTTAGACCTTATTTACATGCAACAAAATAATGGATAACAAATATGGTTAAATATACATGCACACAACTATTTGTATATGTATGCAAGGATGTGTGTATGCAAAGATGTATTGTCGCGTATGTATGTGTGTGAACGAATGCAAGTAACTTGTTTTGACAAGCACTCATACATACTTTGAAACGACCTCAACACCAGGAGCAGAAACAACAACAACATCAACAATATCTTACAATTTGACAATAATACGAATATGCAACATTTTCTTAGAAGGAAAATGGACAAAAAAAAAAAAAACATAATGAATAAACAGTAGAATAAATAAAATTACACGGCAATAAAGAATTTGAAAATACCCACCAGGCAGGCCATCATATCGCAAGTCTTTTTCTAAATAAATCGCTTCCTTTTTACAACTTTTCTCACCACATCTTTTAATGTTTTAGTGAAGGTAATAAAGAATACAATTTCCTAAAGAATACACTTGCATCCAATATTTCGTAGGATCAAATGTTGCAAATACAAATGCATAAGGAGTAAAAACAATAAAATAACTATTTTGACTTGTTACAAATGCACTAGCGCAACTGAATTGCCTGCTCACTGTATAGTTTATGAATAATATAAAAACTATACATACAAAAATAATTACTAACTATGAAAGCAGATAAAAGAAGGAATGAAATCTTTAAAGAAACCACATTTTTCTTATACGAGACCAATACTATTCGGGTGATTTGTAATAGACACTTTGAATTTTATAACAGAACAGCAGAGATTTTTTTTTTATAAATAAAGGTTACAAAAATAATAATTATTTATTAATTATTATGTGAAGCAAGGACTGACGGTGTAAAAAGTCTTCTTTACAGTTGTAATTTTTAAGATAATAAAGCCGCCGTAGCCTGATAGGTAGCAATGCCAGCCTAGTAGTCCGGAGGTTGTCGGTTTGATTCCGGCCAGAGATCCTGGATGTTTTCTGCAGAGCAGCTTATCGCTTTGCGGGTTGTGTTTGTTTGAAAAAAAAATGTAACAAATATAGTTTTGAACCAATATTCCATAATCTGGAGACGCCCGCAACTCCATCTTTAGAACTCATTGTGTTGGTTATACCTTCCAAAGTGGTCTTTTATAGTGTCTAAATACCAACTTTTTTTGAACTTCTTCATTTGCGTTCCTACACCCTGAGTTTCAACTGATATTATATTTTACTTAGGCATCTTATTACGGTGTCAAGCATAGGAAATTCAAATGAGTTTTGGTAGTTGCAGATGTAGTGGTCTCCCAAAAGCGTCAAGTTGTCTGCCTCAACTTTAACTTCTGCTAAAATTCATATTTTACTTTTAAAATTAACCGATAAGTGTTTTATGTCAGTTATGCGACGACTAGGACTCAGAACCCATGTCTTAGATGAGTTTTAATGTTACTGTTTGTTGGGTTTTCTTCGATAAGGTGTTACTTGTATTATGATTTGCAACTTAATTGCTTGTGAATCATAATAAAAAAATAGCGATGGAGTTGAGTCGTAACATTGGGCGCGTTCAGCAGAAAAACCTGCCACTAAACAGTTTATATGAAGCAGCTTTTGATGTGATTAATTTTTCTGAACGGTCGGCTTATTTTTTTGTCAAAATAATCAAAACATTTGGCTTTTCAATCAAAATTATTGAATTTTATTTTGTAAAAAGATTTCACAATATATATTTGTAAATTTAAATGAATTAAAATTTAAAAATATATTATGAAATTTGATTCAAACTGAAGTCAAACTGAACTGATATATTGATATAATTTAATTAAATGTATCGTACTTTTTCTTTGCTACCTAAAACGCTCACTCAACATGTTCGCTCATCGCGCAGTAATCAAAGCGTTCATCAGATTGTTGAGCAACAGTTGTGTATTAAACTGTGTCTGTTGAACGCACCCATTAAAACTTCTTCGTAGTTGGGTTGTGAATCATAAAAGTTAGAAAAACATTGTTATAAAATTTAAAAAAAAAATTATTTTCTCTTTTGATTTGGAACTTTCGTGCTTTAATTCCTTTAATTAACTGTTGCAAGTAGTACGTACGCCTTATATGATGTGTTTATGTATTGGTTTGTTTATAAAATCTTGTGCTCACATTATGTAAGGATGTGTTTGTATGTACGATTTTTTATATACAGTAAGCACAATGTTTGTTATCCTTTCTAAAGCTGTAGAACAAAACCACAACAAGGTAAATATTTAATGCAAAAATGCAGGTCTTAAAAATGCAAAGATGTTGCAAAAACAAACAAATATTAACTACATGTAAAAGAAAATGAGAGCAAATTATGGATGACCAAGACCCAAAAAGAAAAATTATATAAAAAGAAAAAAAATCTCAAGATATTTTACTTTTAAAGACCACACGTTTTTCGTAGTTAATAAGTTTTAATTAAGCAGAATTTACATATTTTTAATGCAACAACCTTTTGGTTTTTTTTTATGTTTAGTATTTCTTTTTATCAGGGATATGATTGCTTTTTGAGCTAAAGATTCAAATTAGAAACATTTTTTTGAGACAGGTCCTGCAGTTTAGTTTTCTTATATAGAAGACTTGTTGAGAATTTTCTCTATGAAAGAATTGTTTTTCTCTTTGCTTTAAGAGAAATTTTGTTTGGTCCTTGGCAAGTCGCCTGTAATTACATGATACCTCAACTATTTGAGTATTTTTTTTTTGGCTATTCTACTCAATTTCTTTTTAAAAATCGTTGCGCTGAACCCGCTGTGTCTTTAAATTAATTGCTCTGCGGAAAAGATTTTTTAGGACGAAATTGAGTTTTTCGATAGAGCTTAAAAAATTCCCTATAAACTTTTCCAAGGTTAACTGTATCCGTCTGCTTGCCTGTAATTTAATTTTTATATTATTTAAATGATAATTAAAAAAAAATGGATAAATTCCAAACATTTCATTATTTTTCACATTTTATTTTCATATTATTTTCGTTAGCCCTCTCTTTTGTTCTGAATTCATAAAAAGTCTTTTGTTTTATTGTCCTTTTCAAGAACAGCAACAGGAATATAAAAACAATAGATTTTGTGGATTTTTTTAAAGGTTTTCATTTATTTTTTAAGGCTTTTCATTTCGTCTTTTTTGCTGCGAATATCAAGTCAAGGCTGCTGTATGTGTTTTTGTGTGAAATGGAATATTAATTTTTTCTATTCAAAAAAACTTTACATTTAATTATATATTTATTTATGTAGTTGTTGAAGGATTACGAGTATGTATAAGTGGAAAATTTTCCATTTTGAATATTGAAATATTATTTGTTTCATTTATAAAAAATCTTTTGGGAAGGAATTTTTTAAAATTTTAGTTTTTCAAATTATGGACATGGATTTCTAGTGCATGGAAAATATTTTAAAGGTTGAAATGTAAAAATAAACTCTTATGTTTTCTGAATGTTTTCAAGTAAGAAATTTAAAAATTTCATGTTTTTTCTAGAAAGTTTGTGATCAAACCTCTACTACAATTTTCCATCACTTCTATCTATTCTTTCAGAAAAATTTTCAAAATTTTCTAAATATCTTTTTAATGTCTCACTGTGTTAGCCTTGAATACCAAACAAAAAACCAATAATAATACAAGTATTCAAACATAACTTTAAAATGTTGTTATTGCCGCCATCTTATTGTCTGTTTAGGTTTATCACAGACTCGGCCTAATGTGCATATTTTTTTCAAGAAAATAAAAAAAAAATCCATATAAATAAATAATAATGCTAATAACCATAATTTCGTCTATTTAAATCATTAAATTCCTTAGAGATGATAGAAAAGGTAAAAAATTCAATCAAATCAAAAAATTTGTTTGCTCACTTTGTCTTTGGGGAAAATTTGTTAGATATCTTTTATTTATTTTTGTATTCTAGTTTTGTAAATAAAATTACAGAACATCCCAGCAAAAACTACTACGGCCGAAGCAGGTTTGTAAGGGAGAGATGCTTGTTGTTGCTGTGCCTCCTACTGCGAAAAGCGCTTCGAACATGCATGATTTTTATATGATTTTTGTTCGCGATGTCCCACTTTGGAGCTCTTGTTTTTTACATAAAAGAGCGCTTTTTTCTAATCATCCAAAATGCGCTAAAATCATGTTTGAATTATCTGAATTATGCCTTCGTTGTACTGCGTCATCTACTAACGTACATAATTCATCTGTAAGCAAATACACAAGTTTAATTAAATAAGAGAGCGAGAGAGGCAGAAATGAAATTTTACCTTCCATTCGTTATCATTATCAATTATTCGTGTCAACTAAATGTAAATGGCCAACCAACTTCAACGGGCTTCAAAATAAGTTGAGCGATCTCTCTGCCTTCTTTTTGTGCAGCCTCGGAAGCGCTTCAAAACTGCGCATCTCGAAAGAATGAAATTTTCTTACTGCTTCCAGAAACATATTAATAATTTGCTGGGATGTCTGTCCATATGATTGTCTGTCTGTTTTTTTTTTTTTTATTATTTCAGAGTTTAACATGTGTGGCAATATGCCAGTTTTATTGATGGCCTTAAAACTTACTAATACTTACAGGCAATATATGTGTATAAAATACAAGTCAATCGTTGGCTCGCACACACACACACACTCACACTTAGTTGCTTGTATAAAAATAAACAATACAATTTGACCAAAATATTTTCAATTTAATAAAATAAGATTTTTATTTATTGCCTGTTTCTCTGAATTGCTTTCACTCTCTCTCTCTCTCTCTCTCTCACACTCTCGCTCACTAACTCTATTCAGTTGTTTATCTTTTCAGATATATTGTTTTAGTGTTTTATTTACTGTTTTATTATTGGAAACTGTGTTTGTGTGTATATTGGATTTAGCAGAGTATATTTTTAGGATGTAGAAAACCAATCCGTTATGTTTAGTGGGTGGTGGTGAGTGGCGTTTTATATAATATGCATATATTTTCGTTCTGAAACAGACAGCTATTTGAGATTTTTATTGAGGCAATTACTAGTAATTTTTTTTTCTTTTTGTAGGTCAAAGGAAAACTTTCATGGAATTTATATCGCAAATTTAAAGCTTTTCAAATAAAGCTGGTTACTAGTGTTTAATTTGGCCTACAGAAATGCATAATTTGTGTGGCTTATTTTCTTAACAGATATAAAAATATATGAAATACATATATATGATTTTATACTTTATATTATTATTACGAATAAATTATTATTATTACGTAAATATTTATTGAACTGTAATAATGTATAAATGAGAAATTATTATTTTTAGGCTTAAGTTCAGTTTTATTGAATTAATGAAAATTCAAATTACTATGAGGTTTTTTATTTTTTTAAAAACATTAATAGATCCAATCAGATTAGCAGAACGTATCAGTATAACGATTTGAAGGCCGCTACACCTCTCATCAGCGTTCAGTTGTCCATCTTTACAATTTTCGTAAAGTGGATACTAATATTAGGGATTTTATAGAATAAAAAAGTGGATAGATCTGGTCCAAGGACCGGCACTGCGATACCTATTGTATTTTTTGTGCCATGGATCTCTAAATTAAATAAAAGCTCTGACTGACTCTCCTAATGAAAGACAGTAGAGAGCTTTGAGAAGCCCGCCTAATATCATCCGAACACATAAATTAAGAAAGAAAAACACGCCTTCTATTATTACATAAGACTATGCATTCACAGAGAATGTGTGCCGTTGTCTTACCGTATTCCATGCATAAACGGCACCAGGGTGAGCGAACTGAGTTACTTTTACAAAGATGGTAGTTCAGTCCATAATGACCAGAGAGGAAACCAATAGCTACCCGTAAGTCGTTCCTGTTGAAATTCAGGACGCCATTGTATGAGAATGGCTGTATCACTGATTTGGCCTGCCTTAAACCGGGAGAAGCCACCCAAACTTTCTTAGCGGTGGACATGCCGTTCTCTCTGATTAGAGTTGTTACAGTCGACCAATTTACGCCACAAAAGGGCTCTGGGCCAATAAGAGGAGCGGCAGAAGCCCTCTTGGCCAATTCATCCGCTACCTCGTTACCCGGATGACCGCTATGGCCAGGTATCCAGTAAATGAAAACGTTGTTCCTTATCGATAGCTTCTGTAGTGAGTCAAAGCATTCTAAAACAAGCTTAGAACGGAATTTCCATGAAACTAAGGACTTAAGGGCTGCCTGACTATCGGAAAAGATAGCTATATGCCCGCCTTTAATGCCTCTGCTCAAATTAATATGAACACATTTGGTGATTGCTTGTATTTCCGCCGGGATTTCATACATAAAAATTAAATGGGAATCGCTTGTTTTTGGTACCTGCTATAAAATAGATTTTTCAATATTTTATTTCTAACAAGAATTTGTAGTCGATTGAAAACTTTTCAGTACGGAGCCGTAAAAAAGGGCTTTTGAAAAAAACTTGTCAATAAATATTAAAATGTAGAAAATTAAAAGTATAACCGACTAATAGTCGTATTATTGATTCTAATACAGAAATGATTTTATTTAAGTCCTCTCTGTTTCACTGATTTGGTGTCTTATGTTTTATTATATTTTTTACACTTTTACTAACCAAAAAAAAATCATTTAAGTGGCACTTAAATTTTGGTACACAAAATCTGATCCTTTTACGTTAAACATATTAAATTTAAGATACGATTTTTACAAAATTTTAATATGTTTTTTATTTGAAATTGGAAAAAAACAGAAGAAAGGCATAATGAAAAGAGAAGTTAAGAAGTAGAAAAAATTAAATCTCTTTGTAGTGAAAAAAATATTTAATTAAACAATAAATTAAAAAGGTTGTGCAAAATATAGCAGAACGTAACTGGTGTTATGAGAAATGTCACAATAATCAGCCTCCTCCTGGTGGTGTGTTAAATTCCTGACACTTTTTTTCTTATATATGAAGTGCAACCAAGAAAATTAAAAAAAAAAACGTCCGTAAAATTTTTACCAAGGACACAAATTGATTTAACTATAAATTTATGTATAGTGCGGAATACCTTTTGCATATTGAAAGTGTTAATATGTTATAAATTAACATTTTTAAGTGGCTATAAAGTTTGTTTAGTCTGAAATATATTATTCACATACATATGCAGCAAGCTGAAAGTTAAGGCAAGCAACTGTGAAAGTTTTCTGTCAGCAGGAAGTTGCATGCGACGTTTTCAATAAATACGTTGAAGTGGAATATCCGAAAAAATTATCACCAAAAATATTTTTACAACAAAATAAAATAAAAGAGACACAAATAAAATTGACACAAATAAAAGTGAGACTATTATGATTCACAATCAAATTAATAGTTGTTAAATTTTATTGATGGATTAAAGCCCATCTAAATTTTCAATCCGCTGTTTATTTAGTTGTTTTCGATATGTTGTGAATCTTAATACAAAAAAAAAATGGTTAATATGTGTTGTTACATTGACAATTAAACCCGTGCTGGGTTGTGAACCATGAATGAAACACACTTCCATTGTTAAATCCTCCTATGAATATGGAAAATCGATGGCGGTAATCGTACCCATGATCTCTGTACTCGCAAGCCACATCGGCAAACAGGTTTGTGAATCATGAACGAAATATATATGTATAAATTTACTTCAAAAGATTTAAAAAATCACAAATAATTTGCAAAATGTTGAAAAAAATGCTATGGATTTTATACAAAATGCTTGACTTGGAATAACATAAAATGAGGTGTTCATAAAATGCTCAGCTCCTTTTATTTTTGGTTAAGAAAATATACCAAAAATCTGCTGTCAACAAAATGTAGCATGTTGCTCCTAAGTTTTTTCTTTTTTCGTTTCATTTTATTACTATTTTCCTTAATTCTCAGTGCAACACGCTGCTGGTTTATTTAAAAATTATGTTTATAAAAACAACACGAATGCTTTCACAGAAAATAAATAATATTTACAAAATACTCCAAAAAAAGTGTAAAAAAAAACCATCAAACTAAACTGGGGTAAAAAAAAAAATTACTGAAAAAAAAAGGAAATTTTTCATAATTTCAGTTTTTTACGGTTTATTTTTTTTCTCTTACAAGCGAAAAACAACGACAATAACAAGAAATACTAATATTATGGTTTAACAACATCATGAAAATGCATGCTAAACTATGCCACAAATAAATAAATAAATTGCGTTTAAAATTTTATATGATTTCCGTTTTTCGGTCATGGTTTAGTTTTTTTTTTACCACACATACACCCAGTCAGCAGCCATCATAGCATGTGTGTTAGTGAGTGTAAAATATGCTCTAAATAATACAAGTTTGTTTATTTATTTTTTTCCGGAACATTTTGCATGTGAAATGCAAAATAAAACGAAGGAAATAATAAAGTTTAGGCGGAATTTAGCGGACAACAAATCTTTTGATATTTCCACAATAGTTTTATGCTTCAAGGCTTTAAGGTGCACACATATATTTAAGTATCAAGCTATAAAGTTGGTATATATTTTTTGAATTATAACAATTACACTAGAGAGCATAAAACAATTATGAATAAATAACAAAGTTGCAATAACTGAGACAGAGTTAATGTGAGCAAAGTATACATACGTACGTGTTTCGTGATTTTGAAGGTTTACATCAGAAATTGATTACAGTTTTATAATGAATCACCACTGGATATATTTTTATGATTATAATTTATTTAAAATACGTACTCAGTGGACAGCATTTTTGTAGAACATTGAAACTCCGGAATATTTTTCCAACGGGTGTTATCAAGTGTTTTTTGAAGAAAGGTCACCAAACTGTTTTTAAACAGCAACACAGTGGCTTCAAATGTTCTATTAAAATATTTGTTGCAAAATTATAATTTAAATTTTAAAAAACTTGGTTAAAAATATTTAATATTAAAAAAAAAAAATTTCGAATAAAACCAAGTACGGGATCCTTGGCTGTTAGTGAGTCATGTTACAAACCCTTTTGGCTACTTTAGAAACTATTAGAGTAGAACACTTTGCGGGAGACATCAATTCAAGCAACACCAGCACTATTTATAAAATCAACAAAATTATTTGCTTAACCCACAATAAAGCACCGAAAGCATTATTTAAGTAAACTTTTAAAAATATCTTCTAACGAAGTGTCATTGTCTCTTCTTTAAAATTTACTGCAGCAAACAAAGAAAAAAAAAATTGCGGTATATTTTTACCTGCAATATTCAAACAGTTTTTTTACATGCCCTTATGCACGTCTGAAGGTTTCCTTAAAAAAAGATGCTGTGTCAACAATTTTTCTACAATGGTTTTTTTTTTGCCTCCGTTATATTTAACATGTGAAAATCGGATCTTTCATTTTAGCAACATAAAAAAATTGCAAAAGAAAACACTTTTGAAGCTTGCTACCTTAACGTTTTGTATCTGTGGGATAATGGCAAGTCTTTTGTGGTTTTTAGTTTTGCTCGTTTCGATGCAGTAAAACTATGAAAGAAATTGGAAAAAAGAAGAAAAAAAAAACAAAAAGAGAATATTTCAATTTTCGTGCAACATCATGTCTATTCAAGTCGTATTATAAAACTTAAGTCTTTCATTTACTTTATTTCCTGCCAGCTGCATGCCACCACCATCACATGTACAACATACATGCGTACATATATAGATCGGCATCATCAGCAACATAGTTATTGTTGTAGTCATCATTATCAGCGTCATGCTGTAGTAGGTTGACAATAATATGAAGTGCGCTAGTAAAAGTAGGCAATTACAGAAGTGATTCTTTGTTTTTTTTTTTTTTTTGTTGTATTTTCGTTCTTGGTATATTTTCAACTTTCTTGTAGCCTAAATAAGAGTACACTACAAGTCTTGCGAAAAGTCTATAGTAGCAGAAGTAAGTACTTTTGTCTGTTTGTTTTAGGTAAGAAAAAAAATACATACATAAGAAAACTTTATTTTCTGTGCAATTGAAGAAAATTACGAAAAAAAGAAATTCATCTTGTTCTTCTTTTTCGTTTTTCTTTTTTTTTTTTAATTTTGACCGCAATCACGTACATTAAATTCTACACTGAGTCTTATTGTCTCTGATAATTTCGTTTTTGACTTTTTCATGTACGAGTGTAACAAGAAGATCTGTAAAATAAAACAAATATGAAAAGTAAAGACAAAGTTTAGTTACAGCAAAAGTAGTAGTTGCAACAAATGTAGCAGGCAGCCGCACTATTTTGCACTGCAGTCAAATTGAGGCGTGTTTTTAATTCGGTGTTATGGGAGAAGATTGCTCGGAAACATTAATAAAATAAAATTGTAATTTTTCCATCAATAAAAACCAAATTTAGTCTTATAAAACTATGCAGGTTGTAAAGCATAAACAAATCCAGTACTAATGAAAAATATCAGTAACGTTCAACACATATTTTGTTACATAAAAACCATCATGGGTAGATGAGGCCCTCTTTGTAGCAATTTAAGCAATGAAAATAATTAAATAACTATTAAAAGAGAAACACATTGAAAACACAAACTAATTTGATAATACTGAAAAGCTATGGGTAACGTTCAATACAATTTTTGGATAAAAATCACAATTCAAGATCTTCATTATCGCAATTTTATGTATAAAAAAATTACTACCGAAATAAAAAGTGTAACATTGCACAAACACAAATTAAATAAATCATATTGGAAACATATTGGTAACGCTCAATACATGGTTTAGTTAACAAATGGTGATCAAGTGACAATATCTAATTTATTGTAATTGCAAACACTACTAATGAAGTAGAAAGAATAATTTTGAAAAGATTTGGGTAACATTCTATACATAAGCACTAATGATCGATTGATATTGCGATTTCAGCAATAAAAGTAGCAAATCAGTAATAGTAATTATAAAAGCATATTTAAAAAAAAAACAACGTTAAATACAAACTTAAATTTAATCATGGTCCTGTTCGAAAATGCATCACTGCGCCGCATCTGATGCGTTGTACGTTCTGAAAATCAACGGATGGTAATACTGCATATGCTGTTTTGTATCAGCTGAGCAAACTAATCACACATGCGCATCAGATGCGGCGCAGTGATGCATTTCCGAATAGGCCCCATGTCAAAAAAGGTTTAGTAACATTCAATACACATATAATTTTGCACACCATGAATTTGCAATAAAAACTACTACTTAATAATGCTTAAATGGAGTGACGTTCAATACAGAAACAAATTTTGTAATTTTGAGTAAGTACGGGTAAAGTACTATACATACTTAAGGTAACAAATTATGACCGGATAATGAGATCTTTTTTTTACGATTTTAACCCCACAAGTAGTACGTAAAGTATAAAAAAAGGAGCAACGTTCAATATAGAAATTTTTTGATTATTATGCAGTGGTAACGCTCAATATATTTTGTGAGTAATAAGTCATAATCAAGTGAAAAGTAATTATTTATTGTCATTTCAGATATAAATACGATTAATTAAGTATACAAAAAAGAGTAACGTTCAATACATACCATTTTTTTTTTTTAATTTTCAAACGCTGCACTCATTATTTTGACTCATAAATCATGAACGAGTGTGATTTATTATATATGTAGTAGTAAAAATTTATAAAAAAAATAATCTTAGAAAAAGTAACACTCCATTCATATCAACTAACAATTTTGACTATTTTGACAAACTTTAGCCAGTAAACAACTTACAAGAGATACAGCTTTCTTTATTGCAACTTCCGCAATGAAAATGACTTGCATTCATCCAAAAAAAGGTAACGTTCATAACACTAAACTGTGGCAACAATCTATCAAAAATTTTATAATCTATAATTTTTGCATAAGAAATTTATTTAGTTGAAAACTTTAAAAAATGTTCTCTTGTTTCTTTACAAATTATCAAGGCACAAAAGAGACTTCTTCATTGAATTTTTTAAGGACATTTTTTAATCAAAGCAGCTTAAAAAGTTTTTTGTTTTAGCCTTCACTTACATTCTTCATTGCTAATTGTGCGCTCTACATTTGTGAGTTTTAGTCATGAAATATTTATAATTTGTCTTCAACAGACCTGAGAAAAGTTAAAGATATTTTCAGACGTAGTTCCAAAGATAATTGACCTGTGAGGGATGGCATAACTTCCCTTCAACGTTTGTGTTATTTAAAAATTTATATATTTTCGGCTGCATGAACTCTATAAGTTCTGTGTGAGTACATTTTTTTTTTTTTTTGTTTGTTCATTTGTATGTCTAAGTTTACAAGCCAGTTTGAATTTTCCGTCTGTTAGTGGTGTATTGTGTGTCCTTGCTGTCATGTGTTACATTCTTTATATAAGATGACAGAATTGTTTGTTTACTATTCTGTACTTTTTTTTTTCTTTTTAATTTCGTGTTCTTCTTTCACACTTTTAGTTTATTGGTATGAGATAATTATACAGTCACAGTTTTTAACAAACTTTAACCTGCATTTACTGCAGTCATATGAAAACAAACTTAAATAAGGTCCTTTCCTGAATTTCATATATATATATATATCTTTTATTTTCCTTAAAAAATAGTTGTAAGTGACGAGTATTAGCTCCTTTACTTGTCTCTGTTTTAACATTTTCCACGACTTTTTGGTAACAAGTGTATATGGAATATTATGTGTGGCTGTGTGTGTGTGTGTCTTCTCGCTATAATATTTGGAATATTCATATTCACAATTTTTTTTAAATATTTGTTCTGAAGTGGATTAAAAATTTTAAACAACTAAGCGCACACAGTGGGGCATTTTATGAAAATTTCCAAGTTAAAAAGTAAAGTTAGTAAATAAAACATTAAGAATATCAACCACATTTTATTTTTACTTTAAAATCTTTGATCATTTGCTCTAAATAAGATTTAAGGAATGCAATTTAGGTTATTTGTTCTCTTCAATCGTATATTTTTGACTCGTGTGCAGGTTTTTTTAAATAGTGGCTTGATTATGGATATCAATCGAACTTTAGTTGCGTTACCAGCCAGAAACTGAAAATTGGTGATTGCCAGAAAACTACTGAAACTGCCAGCTCTCAGTTGTTAGCTGCCATCCT
Source organism: Lypha dubia (assembly GCA_947311025.1). Lineage (NCBI taxonomy): Eukaryota > Metazoa > Arthropoda > Insecta > Diptera > Tachinidae > Lypha > Lypha dubia. Next base: position 119,242,534 of record OX371261.1, read on the forward strand.
TAGTAAAATTTTCAGCAACTGCCTGTGCAATTTGTCTGTCTTCCATAATTGACTTCTAAACTTCTTGACAATATTATTTATTTGCAAGTTTTTGTACAAACTGTATATTTGTCAGTATTTTCTGTTTTCTGTTTATATGAGATTTTTACTCATACTTTGATTGCCAACCCACAATATTATCATTATTATTAATAACACATTAGGTGAATTCCGAATCGGCAATAATGCAAACAAAAGCTTATTTAACAGAACCGAAGCTATGTTTGCCACAATCATAACATTTTTGCTACAACCATAGTATGTTTGGTCCAACTATAATATAGTTGTTGTAATCAGATTATTTTCGGAACATAAAAAATTGATTTTAAGTTTATCTTTTCATATGTATGTTCATGATTGCCCATGACTACTAATTTTGTAATATAATACGCAGTACTGAAATCAATTAACCAATTAAGGGGAATAAGAGATAATTCCAACACTGAGCATTTTTTGGAGAGCCAAGGAGGCAACATCTTGATGCAGAGGTATTCATTCCGATGTAAATTTAGGCGATGTAAATCACGCACAAAACTGTGAGAATTGAGTTTATCTGACAGGAAAAGTTTACAAATTTATTGTAATTTTCTTAATGATCTCTGCTTCAGTTTGTAAACCAAAATGGTCAGTGGTCCATAATATTTTTGTTTAATTGTAATTATCACTGTATTTATTTCACTTTCTTGTTAAATTTCACTTGTAAAATTCCTAATCAAGCTAATTGCCTAGTACATTCCAGAATATATTTTAAAATTAAATAATTTTTAGGGCTTTTGTGGCTGGCTGACTGTGAGTTTGAAGATTTAAATTTTAATTCAAATTAAGTTTCGTTTACAAAGTGAAGGCGCACACTTCTTCTTCCTTCTGTTTGTCATTTAATTATTTTTTATGCCACAAAATCATAATAATAAAAAAACATATTTTCATTTTATTTATGCTGTTTATGGCTGCTTGTGCTGAACGAAGCCTTAATAGTCCTTTTTTTGTTTCTTTGGTCTCTTCATCTCTATCTTGCCTTCTCTCGCTGGGGTTATAAAACATTGCTTGTCATAACTTTGTGTCATGTTTGTTTAACAATTTCTATAGTCGGTTTTTATATTATTTTTTTATTGTTTGAAAAATTAAAGGACTTAACATTAATTAAAATTAATACGATAAGATTTTTCATCTTGTCATTTGCAGTGAGAAGCAGATAGAGGGATAGAGAGCAACACACAATTATAGCAGCATTTAATATGTATTTAAAGAAGGAATTTTTGCAGCAGCCCTAAAATAATTATAATAAAAATTTAATTTCAACTTTTTTATATTTCTGATTGCATGTTTTTTGTATGGCACATTAGAGGATTGTGCCTACACTAGTTGCCTTGAATATCATACTAAGGACACGATGCTTCCTATCACAGAAAAAACGGTTTAAAAACTCAAGGTTATATCTTTGAAGGCTAAAGGCTCTAGTATCAGTGTTTATGTAGGTCCTCAGCTTTTACATGATTGTGTTTAGTTAAAAGATTTATAAAAAGATTTTTAAAAACATTTCTTTTTCCAACTCAAAACTCACAGTTTATCCTTGTTGTCATAATTTCTTAAATGTGTGAAAATAACACTCCCCCTCCCACATATAACCTCACTCTTGTTATAATCTTTCGATTTTAACACATTTCCAAGCCAATAAAAGCTTATCCGTTTACAAAAAAGTGTTATCTTTTATCTAAACTAAATTCTCTTACCACTTTTGCTGTAATTTTCTCTAATGCTCATCAAATTACACTAAAATCGTAAAAACATACAAAAAAAAAAAAAGAGTAAAAAATAAAATTCCATACTTTAATACAATCTTTTCCTTTAATCTCTGCTAACAAAATAAGCTCTAACTAACATCCTAAAATTAGACATGAAATAACATCCATTATGAAACAAAGCCAAGGAAAATCCTTGCTTCAGTTTTTGTTTGTTCTTGTTATTGTTACTGCATGCAACGCCAAAGTCATCATCATCATCATCGTCATCGTCGTCATCATTATGGCCACCACATGAAGCTCGCCTGTTTCACATGCCAACACACAAGATTACAGCCGGCTTGAGTAAAAAAAAAGGAAACAAAAAACTTTTAAGTCCCTTTAATTTAAGTGAAATTTGAACTCGACAAGGAAAACTCTACAAAATGAAATGTTAGCGTGATAATAGCAGAGAGCAAAAGATTGTGTGCGTATACTGTGTATACTTGTGTGGTGAAAACTACATGGTGATTACAATTACATGCATGGAAAGATGTGGCAAAAAGAACACCTAACAACAACGCAAACACATACAGAATGAGAGACATACAGAAAGCAAAGAAAATAAACAAACAAAAAAGAAATTGTTGATTCAGCAACAACAAAAAAAAAAAACAAGGTACATTTAAACCAAAATATTCACTAAAAATACTTAAATACACTCTTATGTTGTTGACAAAATTACAGTTGCTGATAGATATATTGCAGGCTCAAAATATTATAAGCTTGTTTTTTTTTCGAATATACTGAATACTAAACTTCTTAAAGGATTTTTCAAGGATTTTATCTTAGAAGCCATTCAAGTGATAGAGTTTTATGTATAGAATTCATAAAAATTTACTTAAATAAAAACAAATTGTTGTAAGGAACAAAAAGACGACAGTTTTGGACTATGAGAATGGTCTTTACGGAAGGATTACAGTCCTTGAAACATTTTGGCGCCACGAATAAGCTATTTTTGTTGCCAAAATTAGAAAGTTATACACACACATATCAAAATGAGATATACATAACATTTGTATGGACAAAAGATTTATATTCGAATAATTTTTATTCGAATAATATTTTACAGAAAACTTTATTCGATTAATATATTATTCAATACTGTTTTCTAAACAATACTAATAATATGATACGATTGACTTTTATTCGAATAATTTTTAATCGATTAATTTTAATTAATAATACTTTATGAAAATTGTGTTATGCAAAATATATTATATATTTGTTTATAATTTTTATGTGAGTAACTTTGTTCGAGTTTTATGTTTATATTCGATTAATTTTTGTTTTATCTTAATCGAATTAATTCATTGGTCAAATTTTAATTAGAACAATTTTGTACGATTAATTTTATATGAATAATTTTAATTTATCACAGCTGCGTCATTAGAAAGTAGTCTGTTAGTAACTTTGCTAGCGTTGAATCGATTGTCCCAATATTTCCAAATTTCTTCCATGTAAATGCTATCTGGGAATCGAATACATTATCTTCTATCACAATGTGTACTTGATTTATTTTCTTTTGTTCATTTGTCCCTTCTTTTTGATCTTTATATTAAAAACTTTGCGTATGATTATTGTTAATGTAAAATACACATGATTCTTTAGGAAAAAAATGTAGTCATAAAACCAGTCCTGTAAATTGTTTGCAAATACTTCTGCTGTTAAGGCCGTGCCGCACTATCCTACACAGTCGCGCGATTTGGAAAATATGACATGTGTGCTAAAAATGTATGGTAGTGTGGACTAAAAATGCAACTGTGTGACAGATTTTTTTGGCAAGTCGTGCGATTTGTAAAATTTTATGAAAATTTTCATAAAATGATAGTTTTCATGCGATCAGAGGAGTATTTATTGTCAACCAGATGTTTTGGCATCAGATTTGTATGATGGTGTGGCACCTACAACACCACTTTGAAACGATTTTTTAAAGTCGGTCAGATTTTTGCAAGATTTTCCTGTGAATGAATCGTACGATTGTGTAGGATAGTGAAGCACGGCCTTTAGTGCAGCCATGATGACTAAGCGAATTTTGCAGTTAAAGTAAATAACTGAGAAAAAATATGCGGACTTGAAAATATGTTTGTATGCAAATATTTTATTCGATTAAGTTTTATTGCACTAACATTAATCGATTGTTTTTTTACGCGAATTATTGTTATCGGAGTAATTTTATACAATTTACTTTTATATGAACAACTATTATAAAATAAAGAAATACTGTTTTCTATACGAATATATTCTAATCGATTAATTTTATTCTATGAACATTTGATATGCATAAATTTTATTCAATAATTATTCGTTTTTGAAAAATTTTTATTCGAATAATTTTTATTGAAATTTGTAATAATAATCGATTAATTTTTGCTCGAATAATTGTTTTTCAAATAACTTCAGAGAGAACAGAACACAGAACTTTAGATAACGTAATTATTCTTATATAATTATTCTTTATGAAGCAATTCTATTTGATTAATTTTTATTCGAATAATTTGTATTCGGGAATATTTTGAGCGAATAATTAAAGAAAAATAATTTTTAATTGAAATAATATTCTTGCGAATAGAATTACAGTTAAACTGATTAATTTCAAATCGAATATATTTTTACAAATGAGAATAAATAATTAATAATCTGAAAAATTTTCATTCGAATAATATTTGAAGAAATATATATTATTGTTCCATGAATTTTTATGACTACAACTACTATTGAATTTTAAGTAAGGAACCTCTATTTCAATAACTTTAATTAAAATATGTCTATACGAATAGATTATATTCGATGAATTGATGTGCGTATAATTTGTACTTTTAATCGAATAATTTCCTTTAAAGTAATTTTATTTTAATAATTTTCATTTGCAAAGTTTTTTATTGGTATATTAGATCGATTAATTTTATTTGGAACATATTTTCACGAACGAGAATAAATAAATAATAATTTTAAAAATTTTTATTCAAATATTATTTATGAAAATATGTAATTTTTTTCGAAATTTCTATAGAAATAGTTTTATTTAAATAGCTTTTTTTTCAACATTTCAATACGAATAGATTCTATTCGATTAATTTTATTTGATACTACGATACTCCAATGATATATATTCGAATTTTATATTTTATATATTCGAAAATTAATCGAATAAAATTGATTAAAATATTTTTTCACACCACTTTTATGAAACTATTGTCAATTTTATACGAATATTTTGATACGATTACATCTCATCCATTAATAAATTTATTCGAATAATTTTTTTAGAATTTTTTTTTTTAATTATCATAAAAATTATCATTTAAAAACTGCCATTTAGCACATGACGCACTTGATCCTATAATATCTGGTCTATGGGAATCATAAAATATTCTGATTTAACTAGCAAATTTTATACAAAAACATTTGGCAGCCCTGCCGTTTGACAGAAACAATCCGACTCCATAGTGTCTAAAATATTTACATTTTGTTTGCTTGAAAATCCAACGAACTAGCGCTGAGTGCTAATTAGTTGCGTTAATGCACATGATAATCGTCAAACAATTTGAAAGAGTACTATAGTACAACTTGGCTAAGATGAACGTTATGAAATCAGTGAATATTAGCGAGTTTAAGGCGTATTTAAAGAAAGTACCTTTAGTATCATTATTGAATTCACTTGCTCTGCATACAAACCAATTTATTTTATTTAAACAAGGTTCGTTATGAACATTTTTGAGATCTCACACTTTGGGTCATGGATACTAGTTTGTTAGACCCAACTCCAATATGTTCGTTATAAGTGAATTGTACTGTTTTTATTATTTTAGTTTTCATATATAAATACTGGTGATGTTTGCATGTGTGTATGAAAATGGTATTTGATTTTGACGGCATGTTTGCTTGACAATGATGATGACTGGCCGGCGACCTATCTAATGTTGTCGGTGGTGGGTAACTGGAGTAAGTTTGTTTTTAAAAGTGTTTTGCGAGTATTTGCGGTCAAGTGTTGTACATATTAAAATAGAAATGTAAAATTTTATTGGGTTTTTCTTTGCATGGTTGTTAGTTTGTTTGGTTGTACGCACTGAATGTGAAAAAATTTAATACTCTGTGGATGTGTGTGTGTGTTTAAAATAGCCATGTATGGAACTGATTGGTTTGGTAAATTAAAATTTGTGTGATGGTGCGTTTTTCCACATTCGTTTTTTTTTTTTTTCATTAAGTCTTTACATACTGCTCTTCTATTTGAGCATTTTTGTTTGGTTGTGTTGCTACACCAAGTTGAGCTGTAGAACATGTGTATTTATGATTATGATGTTAGTTAAAAAAAAAAATAGTAGTTATTGTTGTTGGTTGTGGTGTAAAATGTGTCCTTTAACAACTTCTCTCTCTCTCTCTGTCTATCTCGCTTACCTTTATGATGCTTATAAGCTTTTGAGTATAATGATGGGGCAATATTGCCTGGGTTATTTTTAACTCTTCGTCCTTTTTCATTACAAATTGAGGGCAATTTGTTTATGTTATTTTTATTATTATTATTTTGGTTTGTTTTTGTGTGTGTGTATGCATGTTTATTATTTTCGTTCACGCGTGAATAGAGTGTATAATAGTTTTAAGAATAACAAACATGTCTAAATTGTTTTTTTTTTTTTCTAAAAAAAGGACAAACACATCATATGCATTGTGTGCAGAGAGTGGTCAGAACAGAAAGTAAAATTCTAAATGTTTATGATGGCAAATATGAAAAACCACAAGCAGTGATTGCATGGAAATGGTAATAAACAAACTAATGCAAGATATATTAACTAAAACTAACGACGATAATTATATGATAGAAGATCACAGTGTGGAGTGTCAACTGAACGCTGTTTGGAGTACGGCACAATTATTTTAATTTAATTATAAGTCAACTTTCAATCTCTTGTTTACTGAATTATTTTTGTTTAATTGTTACTCGTACCTATTTTGTTTTATAACAAAATTGATTGTGAAACATAAAAGAAAAAAAATGTAACTCAATTTTAATCGCAAGTGGTTTTAATTCCGAAAGTTGAGTCTTTGCAAAACGAAAAATTTGTTTTTAATCCAGCCACTTTGAAAATTTAAAATTTAAGTCATAATGATTTTGACTATTAACTTTTTTGAAGTAAAAAATTTCATGCTTACTTTTAGGAGCATCCTGTAGAATAAGACTTTTATGTAAGAAAATATCCGCACAAAAACATAAATGTGAAAATAAGGACCAAGTTCTTGACAGGTACAACGCCATCTCATTTCAAGGCAACCTGTTTGCCTTTCTCATATGGGAAAGAATTCTTGGAAAAATATTGGCAAGCTTATAGGTTGCCTAGAAATGAGATGGTATTGTACCTATCAAGAACTTGGTCCTTATTTTGATCTCGGTACTTTTTACGGCCGAAATTTTTGGATAGGAACTTCGCCTTATTTTCACATTTATGTTTTTGTGCGGATTCCACTTCTTTTTTCTAAGTTTTTATAAATATTTATATGTATTGCTTATTTACCAAATTTTAGCTTTCTAGCTATACTGGAAGTGTCCCACACAAAGAAGGGGAACCCTAGTCCCGCCAAATAAAAATTGTCCGTTTAAAAATCATTTTTGTTAACTTCTCATCAGGACCTACCTGTTTACGAAATTTTAGCTTTCTAGCTCTACTGGAAGTGCCCCATAGAAAGAAGAGGCACCCTAGTCCCCCCCAAGGTAAGCAGTGCCCGTTTAAAAATCATTTTTGTTAACTTCTGCTTTCTAGCTCTACTGGAAGTGCCCCATACAAAGAAGAGGCACCCTAGTCTCCCCGGGGTTGAAAGTGCCCGTTTTCAGATTTTTCTGGTTAATTTTTTCCGAAGACCTACCTGTGTACCGAGTTTCAGCTCTCTAGCTATACTGAAAGTGTCCAATAATATTGATGAGTCAGTGAGTGAGTGAATATGTACTAAAATATGGACTTTCCACGCCTTAATATATCGGGAAGCTTTTACGGTAGTACCTTCAAATTTAGCCTGTGAGGTCACCTCTGTAGGAAGACCTTATGTTTTAAATTTCATAATATTGATCAAGAGTAGCAAAGTTATGAGGGGGGTAAAAACACCTCTAATGGTTTCTTGTAAATATACACACTGTGTGGCCGGAACTTGGCCTGGCGCCCTACCGAGCTTTACTAGTAAAAACAATTCGAAGCCAATAGAGAAAAGCGAATAACAAGATTATATGTGTTTTCATCTTAATATCTATCACCCGTGTTTATTCTTATTTTACTTTACGAAATCAAGGATTAATTGGGTGGGCATTAAAATGGCTTCTTTCGCTATAGTTGTAATAAAACCAGTGGGAATTGTATGTTTCACATTCTAGAAATTATTTTCCACTCTTAACTTAGGCCTTCAGTGTGTTATAAGTATAGATTATTTGGTTCTTAAATACTTGGGTTCATAATTGTAATCATTAGCGTTTATAATTTAAGGCTAAAAGTATGAAAAAGTTTTCTTGTTTGCTCAGTTTTCTTGTATTTTGGTAAGAATGTTCGTATGTATGTCCTTGATATTTAAGTGGAAATTTCTTTCTATTTATATGTAAGTGTGTGAATTTAGTTTGTAAATATTTCTGTATATGTATTTATCTGCTCAACTTCTGTGGTTTTTATTTTCAAAAACAAATGAACAACATTCATGTAGTGTTTTGTGCTAATTATGGAAAATTAAAGAAAATTTAGGGGGAAGAGATAAAAACTGACAGCAAAAAAGTTTTTGGCACTTTTCAACTAAATGTTTTAGAAAAATTTATATAAGAGGGCAAAGGAATTAACACACTCTTACCTCTTACTTTTTGATACCGTACATACTCGTATATACAAATATTTGTGATAGTGTTCTGACCATGATGTTCATATGGGAATGATTAAGTTAAAGAACTAATGAACTTATTACATGTTAAAATGTTTAAAAGTGCTTACCATTTAAGTAAATGCTCGTTTCTGTAATAAAGCAATATTAAAAATATCGATTATAAAAATAACTTGTTAAAGTTTTAGAAAAAAATTTTTAAAATATTCTTAATATAAGTCTAAACAAATGAACGTTGTCTGCCATTCCTTCATTTGGTCTTACTGCCAAAAATTTTCCAAAGATTGTATGCATGACCAAAGTTTAATTGTAATAAAATACAAAATGTTTCACAAATTTAATGCTACTTATTCCAAGTGAAAAATTCTTTTGATATCCAGATTTCCAAAAACCACTTAAAATTTCACTCTAATAAAAATAGTTAATTTTTTTTTTCATTTAATCTATTTTAAGCAACACATTTGCTTCGTCCAATATTTTCTATTTACTAATGCCACAACTTGTTAGGAAAAACAAACGTGTCAAAATATACAATCTTCACTGTCATTTAATTAAAAAACAACAACAGCAATAATAATGTGTAGTTTAATTTGCTTGGAAGCTGGCAAATAACTTTCCATCTTAACCTAGTTTATTTTGAAACCAAACAAACCCAAAAACTTAAATAGAGAAACTTCAAACCGCAACCAAAACCCAGAATAAAAGTTTTCATAAAATATTTTTTTTTGTCGTCTTCTTTTTCTTCTGCTATTTTATTTTTTGATGAGAATCTCTATCTAAATATAACATATAAAAGATGCCACAAAATTTAAGGCAAATAATGTAAAAAGGACCAAAAGCAAAGAAACAAAAAGTGAAAAAATAATATATGAAATGCCTCCGTTCGTCCTTCCTTTCTTGTTGCAGGTTAAAGCAACACTTAGCTCAATTCACACACACACAAACACACATGCATACACACTTTTACTCAAACTAGAAAAATGTTAATGAATGCTGCCTTGGCATAAAATTAAATTCTCCATAAAGTATGCTATACTTTTAAAGCAAAACTATTTTGTTGGCTTTTGAAGAGATATGTAGAAGGATAAAAGAAAGTTTGTTTTGCAAGCTTAGCAACTTTAGCTATTTGACTATCTAGCAATGTTAAATCTACTTAAAACACAATACAACTCTTTGCTATCATTTTAAAAATATCTTTATTGGAGATTTAGCTGAACAACAAAAAAGTATTTTGTTTGTTGGTTTTGTTATATTGTTTTCACTCTTTCACTATTATGTGTAAAACAACAACAACAAAAAAACTGTTTAAATATGTTGATTAACACGTAGAGAAAAGGTATTGTAACAATATGGCTACGATGACCATTATATGATGGAGAGGAACAATGTATGATTGTCACAAACAGAGTATTGTTGATATATATTGCCTATTGCTTCAATTTGATGCTATTGTTAGCCATAAAATTTATATTTAAGCAATGAGGAATGGTGAAAACATGGTTACAAGAACCAAATATATGATTGCGAGAAACATTGTATGGTTACAGCAAACAAAGTATTTTTGCTATATTTTAGCCATAATTAAACACTATACACTACTTTTTGCTGGCCAGCCATAAAAATTGTGTTATTTATTGTCTGGCCAAATTTCACTCACATTAAATTCTTAGCGCATTTGAAAAAAAAACTAAATTAGTTTACAAATTACTCGCAACAAATTTGCTATTTCCAAATTTAAAATGAAAGTTTAACAGCTTAATGCAATATATTTTTGGAGATATTTATTTTCTAAATCCATTTTAAATAAACTATTACCACTTCAAGCGCCATTTTATAAATATTGCAGAGCACAATTAATAAGTTCCTCTTAACAATAACAATTAAAAATTAATTTCTATAGCGAATAAATAAAGATAATTAGCAATAAAGATTTTGTGCAAACTCTACATTTAATGATGGCAAAGAGCATTACATTTTAAACATTTTATTTTCACAAATTCATATATAAAATGGTCAAGCCATTTAAGGATATTTAGCACATTAAAAAAAAAAAAGTACATGATTAGTTATCAATTCGCTTAATTACTTTGTGTATAAAATTTTTGGTTGCATAAACGCAAAATAGTTATCTAAATTGATTATAGATAATATATAAACTAAATGAGCAATTTGATTTTTTTGACAGAATTTTTATTTGAAATTGGTTTTTCATATACAACAATAAGCGATACAACTAGGCTTGTGAATTGCGCAATTGTGTTTTAAAAATAGTAGATTTAGTTGTCTTAAACAAGTATAAGTATCAAATTATTAAAAATAAAGCGTGTATTTTACATCAATTAATCATTATATGAAACATGCAAAGACGCGTTATCCAGACTAGGTAGTCAGACTGACGTTAACCTCATCTGGGTTCCCGCAAATAGCAACTTCCAGGACAACGAACAGGCGGATGAACTGTCCAAGGCTGGATCTGCCATGGAAGTCTCCACTGCTGAATCGGTAGCCATGGCGTTTGGCAATATTAGAAATCACAATCTCAATTATTAGCGGCAGAAAGCTGAAGATGTGTGGCGCAGGTTGATCACGTGTAAGGTGGCTAAGAAAATGTGGCTTTGCTACAACGATAAGCGCACAAAACAACTAATTAACAGAAACCGCAGAGCTTTTCGCAGTATTGACGGGGCACTGGGTAATCGGGAGACACGCTAGCAGCATAGGCCTTTCCTACAATGCGTTCTGCCGTAGTTTCCGGGATTAAAGCGAAGAGGAAACAGTCTTCCACTTACTTTGCGAATGCACAGCCTTGCACCTTTCGAGACACAAAGTCTTGGGCAATAGCATATTAGACGATCTCTCGGAGGTATCAAGGGTAGGTCTAGGTGACCTAATTAGATACCTCAATGCGACGGGATGGATCTAGTATCATACTCCGAATCTGAGGCATGGATTCGGACTAAATCAGACTGACACTGACGAGTTGAGTGGTCTGTCAAAACGGAATCTTATTGATTCTACTTGAAAACTTGTGCGTAACAGGCAGCCAAGTAAATAAACCAACCATTAAACATGAAACTGTGTGAAAAAATATTTACAGAAATTAATAAAAATATGAGTAGCAATCAGATGACAATATTGTCATGACCATCATGATTCCTGTCATCATCATCATCGTCAGCATCATTGCCACCATCACCGTATCCAAATTTCAGTAAGAGAAGCACCAGCATTAAACAAGAATACGAATTAAAGCTTCAACATTAATCAAGAATGTTGTCTGTGAACGAACAGCAACAATTGAAACTACAACTGCAGGCGGTAGAGAGACATCAGCAATTGTAAAAGAATATTTTTCCAAAGGAAAAAAAAATAAACAAACTGAAATTTTAATCAAACAGATGTTGACCATATCTATACATGTATGTATGTATGTACACATGCATCTATAAGTTCAATTAGCAAGTATTGGTTACCATTCGTCATTTAACTTGAGCAGGCTTGTATGCTCTGCTTTATATTTTTTGTTATACTGGAGTGTTGGCTAGATGATTTCTGTTGCAAGTTCGACACATGCATATACGAGTACATGTCATTCATAGGCCACTTCGAATGAATATTCTGTTTTTTTTTTTAAATACTTTTTTTTTCTCTTTTTTTATTTTTTTGGTTTAAGTATCTACTCATAATAAAACAAAAAACTCGATTTGTTGCAATGCGTTGCTGTCAGTCAGTTTGTTGACTGAGAAAAAAGGTGTAGTTTTTCCCAATAAAAAATATTTTTTTTTAATTTGCCCATATTGATGGTCAATTAAAAGCAAATTAAAAGCCAATTAATGGGGTCAATTGAAGTTTTTCTAATGGCTTAAAAACAGATGGTGAACAAGAACAAAAACGAAAAAAAAACAAGGAAAAACGAGAAAAAACATGAACAAATGTGTAAATGGGAAAATAATTATAATACAAAACATTATCTCACTAACGTATTCCGGGTATATTAAGCCTTTTTTTTCCTTTAAATATAAAATTAAACCACCGTATAAGAGTCCATCTAAACTTTAGATGAATCTACTGAATTCGAGTTAAACAAATATTTAATGTTTGCACCACTCCAAAGTCGACATCAGAAAAAAATTTCTATGAAAACCAATAAATTTCCTCATATAAACTTGTCTTTATAAATCTGCTGTTTGAATTGTGTATTTAGTATATTAATGAAATCGCTTCAAATAATTTTCGAAAAAGAAATTATGTTAAAGACGTTAATTATCCTGGAAAAAACGTTTGATAATTTAATTAATGCAATATCAAATTGTTATTAAGAGAGAGAGAGGGAGAGAATATATCGGAATACGAGTATTTAATAAAATTATAAGATTTGATCGTACCACCATTGATCATCAGGGTTCTTTGTTCATTTATATCACTATTCAAATCAACTTTATTTGACGATTTTTGGTGCCTTCTTTTAGGCATTTTACATAAATTTTCATATATAAAAAATTTCTCAATTTTTACTTTTTATTAAATTTGTTTTTAGAAATTCACTTCTTAGAAACATGATTTTTCTGCGAATTTTCTTGAAAAAAAAAATGGCTCGAAATTCAATTGATTATTTTTAAAATAGGAAATATCTCGCATAAAGTATAAATTATAATAATATGTCTTAAGGATAATTTGAATTTATCTGTTTAAATCTGCCAATCGACAAATTTGCTGTGGAATTAAAAAGGTTGAAAAACAAAATATCTAAACTACACACCTCATAGTCTGCGCTTACACCAAACAGCAAGAACACACCTCTTAGAGTGTTATATGAGCCGTTTATTTTGAAAGTGGCATAAGACACTTCGTTTTAAAGTCGAGATCTTTAAGGATTTGCATATAAAAACGATTAAAAATATGGAGAAATACTGAGAAAAATATCAGTATCAGTAGATAATAAATACTAGAAAATCTTCTCGAAGGTTAGCATCCATATTTTTAAACGTGTTAAAACGCAAACCCTTAAATATCTCGACTTAAAAACAAAGTGACTTATGCCACTTTCAAAATAAACGGCTCATATATTTTAGCGCAATGTGAAAAAAAAAATCAAAGTTGTATGTACCTCTTGATAATTCCCATGTGTAACAAGATTTTGTCAAAATCTAGTGGGAAACTAAATTAAATTTTCCATGGAAAGTCTTGTAAAAAAAAAATAAGTTTTTGCAGGAATACTCGGTTGAACTAGACTTCATTTACATGTAAATGCAGTTAATTTTTAATGACCTTAAATTGGTTAGTTGGCACATTATTGGATTGATTGTGGATGGCAATCGAACCTGAGTTGTATGTTCAGCTGCTGAAAATCGCATAATGATTGGCAATTGGCATGTAAGTGATTTCAGTTTGAGGTGACATTTTTTGCCTTCGTGGCAACCACGATTTTTTTAGTTAAAGACATGGCAACGCAACTTAAATTTGGTTGCAATCCATAAACAAACCATAACTATTGATTTCAAAGATTTTCACAAAATTTTAAATCGCTGACAGCAGAAATATACACGTCATCATCATCATGGTGGCCAATAATTGTAGAGCTCTATACGCTACACACTAAAACCTGATGAAAACATTGAGCATTGCAACAAAAAAAAATATTACCAGGTATTTATGAAACTTATTTCCAATATTTTCTTTCCTTTCTCTTTTTTTATTTTTGGTTTCGAAAATAATAACGTTTTGATGCAAAGTGTGGTCGAATGGTTAAATATCTGGTCATTGTATGTTTGTCCGAACATTTGTTCATCACAAACTGCATATGAAGGCTACTGACCACTACTACAACTACTACTGGCAAAAATGGGGGAAATTAAAAACGAACGGAAGACAGAGAAATTATGCAACACACAACTCTGGCATATAAACAAACAAAAAAATTTTTTTTAAGGACATACTTATAGAAATATCCCTTGCATGGAAGTATTAAATATCAATAGTAGCAGGAGCAGGATAAGGAGCAGCATCATCACTGCTATTGTCCTTGTTGCCTGTTTAAAAGTGCAAAGCAACAAACAGTTACTTACCCCCACCATGACAAATAGAAATTGCTTTTTCTGCTGCATTGTCTGTATGGTTGAATGAATGAATGATTTCATCATGTCTGAATGGCTGATTGTGTTGAACAAACTGGAAAAGCTTTAATTTTAAGCAGCTGCACATCATGCACAATACATACATACATACATCCATGCATACGTATGTACGTGTTTAAATATTTGTATTGAAGCGTTGATAATCAATGTTGTTTACGCAGCCAATCTGTAGGCAAATGAAAAGATTTGTGTACTCGTATACGTGTGCTGGGCTGGGTGGCATGAGGATGTGCTAATAGTGGTTATTTTTTAATTTTATAAATGCATCAAGCTTTTGGCTTGTAGGGTATACAGAATCGAAATATTATGTCTCAATTTATGTTGTGGTTTCCAAATTTATATTGGGATAGAAAGTAAACAAAGTGGAACTTTTAAATGGCATACAACGATCAAAATAATGTATTTATTTTCCGGACAGCTCTAAGTAATTTATTACCATAACAACTAGAATTACTAAAGGGAAAGATTAACGGCCCGCCCCACGATATCGATCGTTCGATAATGCTGAAATTGTAGACGAAAAGCAACTGATTTACGACCTTCTAAACACCCATTTTATTTATTTGTTTAGCTTATGTGCCTCTAAACAAATATTAAGTTAAATAAAATCCGTTATTAGTGGAACGCAAGTTAGTTTTTTTTACGTCTAGAAATCCAGCGATCGACATCATTCGATATCGTTGGCCAGGTCGTAAAGTTTTTGTCTCGAACGTTACTCTTGGTTAAGGCCGTGCTTCACTATCCTACACAATCGTACGATTCATTCACAGGAAAATCTAACAAAAATCTAACCGACTTAAAAAAATCGTTTCAAGTTGTAGGTGCCACACTTTCATATAAAACTAATGCCAAAAAAATCTGATTGACAATAAATACTCCTCTGATCGCATGAAAACTATCATTTTATGAAAATTTTCATAAATTTTTACAAATTGCACGACTTGCCACACTACACATACATTTTTAGCACACCTGTCATATTTGGGATATCGCGCGACTGTGTAGGATAGCGCGGCAGGGCCTTTACCATAGTTCTTTTATTATAAACATTTTTTTAAAATAACATAAAATTAATCAAATTTAATTGTTTTGCAATTCAAATTATTTTAAAGATTATTGTAGATCTTAAAAAATTTATATTGGAGAAGCATAGAAAATAATGTGTTGAACGTTACTCATAGCTTTTTTTCTTTTAAATTGAATTAGATATAATTTTTATCATCCATCTTATGTTCCTTTTGCTATCGGCTTTAATTGTTGTTTGCTTTCTATTTGGCGAAAAAAACACAATTATAATGAAAATGTATTGAGCGTTACTTTGACAAATTTTGCATATATTAAAAAAATATTGACCATTGCGTTTAATAAATTCAAAATCAATAGCATCAAGGCTTTTGTGCAAAAAAATTTTAGCATTTTATTTTAAACAATTATTTAAAATTCTCTGATTAAAACTTTTTGAAACAAACTTTGCTCAACTTTATAAAGATCCTTCGGTTTTTTTTGCTCTAGAATAATAAACAGATTTACTCTATCTCCCTAAAGTGTTACAAAAAATGGACAACAAAAAAACCCTAATTGTGCCAATGTTTTATAAATTTTGTATAGCCACCGGCCAAGTCAGTCAGTCCCATTGGAATAGTTTCAAATCCATTATTTTATTCCGATTATTTTTGATTTACAGTCTTCAGATTGTTTAATTTGTTTTTTTTTTGATTTTGCAGTGATAACATATGTTTAAATTGTTTGTTTTTTCTATGCAAAGCTTTCTTTAAGCTTTTTCATTAGCATGCAAAGCTCTTAAAAGAATGAATTTTTTTCCCTTTCTTTACTACAAATGAAGTTAGTAGTAGTAAAATTCATTCTGATTTGCTGTTTAAGTTTTAAAAGTGGTTTGATTACAAACACAATTTTTAAGTTCTAAGGATACAACTTTCGAAATTATGGGCAATTTCAAACGCAAATCAGTTATGTTCGTTCTAGAGCATATTTTTATATTTGTAAATAATTTTAGGTTCTTATTCTGTTCAGGCACAGAATTTCAGAAGAAAAATTTCCACAATAATTATTTTTTGCTCAGCGAAACCTGTACTGAAATCCCTGCAATAATTTGCTGTCATAATTTCTGTTTTCACTCAACGACAGCAAAAAACAACAACAATAACATCAATAATAACAACGATGTATTTCAGGAAAATATGTGAAAATCCTTTGCAAAGTATTCAAATCTCAACTCGACGACTGTTTGTATGGACAGACTATGACTGACTGCCTACCTGCCTGCCTGTCTACGCTACATGCATGCATCGGCAGATGAACATGTGATTTTTGTCTCTTTGGTTCGTTCCTCTTCTGTATATTTTATGTGAATATATTTTTTTTTTTTAATTTTCGAGGGATTTGACAATGCAGTGGATTAAATTTAAAGATTTTATATGCATAAATGAAACCAAAATTGTAGGTGAAGGTGCGTATCATGCGAATGTTTGTTTGCTTTCACACACACAAACAACTCACACATTTGCACCATTGTGCTATAGATTATTTAATCTGTACTGGGGGTGATATTGTTTGGTTAACATTGTTGGTCAATCTGCTTATGGTTAAAATATTTGTTGGTGTATGTGTAGGTGTGTGTGCGTGTGTGTGTGCAATTTTATATATTAAGCAACAGTTGTTGTCAGGCAGGCAGCAATAACAATATCCTGATTTTAGAGTGTTGAACAGTGAGTAAATATATTTTGACTTTTGTGTTCGTGTTTGTGTACTCGTATTGTACTTGCTCGGCCCCTTGGTGTTTTCAATTTGTACTGGTGTTTGTTTGAGTGAGTATATACTGTCAATAGCTCACAGGCACTTACGTTAGCGCAAATTATTTGTTGTTATAGTTGCAAGTATATATATAGAGTATATATAGATTTACTTAATGCCTGTTACACGTGGTCTGTTTAAAAACCAAGTAGCCAACAACAGGCATAAAGTATTAATTAACAAGATTTTTTAAACATATTTAATGATACCTTTGTGAGAGGAGTAGCACATGGTGTGAGCATTGTGGTTTCATGAGTGTAACATGTGATAAAAGAAGATTTTGTAACGTAATCGAATGTGTAAAATAATTGTTGTTAATGACAACCTGGCAAGAAACTTGACATATTGATGACTTGTGCGTTTGAAAGGTATTATAATAAAGGCTTAAGTTTCCTGTTTCCTCTCCAGCTTTTTTTCTCCTCTATATTGAAACACAAGACATTCTTTAAAGAAAACTTTCACAGCAGATTTTGAAATGAAATTCAGTGTTTACCTTTAATGAAGCAACTTAATTTGTTAACATCAATTTCATTAAATCAATTCAGAGAAAATGTTGTTTACTCATTTATCTGGCCAATATCACTTAATTCCCTAATGTATTTGATAACATAATGTAATTGCGAAACAAATAATTTAATTAAAAAAATAACTTATTAATGACTTCAATTATTGTTGTACGTTTTACATTTCTGGCTTTTAGCTGACTGTCAGAAACTACAATAAAAAAAGAATATAAATCCATGAAAAATTCATCTATTCTAAAGTTCAATAAACAAATATTTTTTTTAATAAATTGAAACGCAAATCTTGCAACAAAGAAGAGATTTTTAATTTATGTAACTCTTTCCATAAAAATCATGAACTGATGAATGGCCAACAATTTATTAAAGTGTAATTATTCAACAAAGACTGAACAAGACAATGAACTTGAAAAGTGTTCTAAATGAAGACAAGCATAGTCTGAAATAATTAAATAAAAACATTAAAACAATTCACTTGAGACAAAAATATAAAGACGTTATAGGGTTTGAAAGAAAAAACCCCAGCCATTTGCAGCAAGAACATAGAAATAAAGAAAATTAATTTCATTCTTCTTTAGTAGTTTAGGGTTAATAAAGTTTGCTTGAATGTACAATTTATGAATTCATTTCTAACTATTTTATGGCAGACTTTCTTTTGTCAAAAATCTGTCATGAATAGAGTTTTATGCAGCAAAATTGAAAGGAATCACATTAAAGTCACATTAATTTGTGAGTCTGCGTATACCTCTGTCTGTATCGAGAGCCGTAAAAGGTATAGGGCTGAAATCAGCAAAAACTCTTTCAAATAAACAACATTTTTAATTAAAACACATTAAGAATTCACCAAAGCGTTTTGCAAAACCCAAAAACAATGTAAGCTACAAAAAACAAAAGCGGTCCACATTGAATAAATATTGTTAAAACTAAAATAAAAACAAAACAAAAATCGTCAAGATGCTAAAATCGCCAAAATTTTAACGAATGGCAACACGGCTAGGACCTTATGTATATATTTCCAAAAGCAAAAACTCGCCTCTGCAATAACATTAAAATCTCCCGCTAAATAGAAAAAAAATTTACTACAAAAAAACATCGTCAAAACAAAAAATATCGCCAAGACAAATAAATTACTTCCTGCAAAAAAAAAAATTATATAAAAAAAAAAATTTTACTTTCTAAAATAAAATTATCGCCAACAAAGAATATTCGCCAAATTAAATTCAACGTTAAAAACAGCCGAAAATAAGAAAAATTATCAAAAAATTAAATAAACGGTAAAATAAAAAAGTGACAACTTTAAAAATTTGCAAAAAGAAATCACTTAAACAAAATATTGTATCAAAATAAAAGTACTTCGCGAAAACAAAGTAGAAAAATTTACTACATACTTGCCAAAAAAAGCGTTCAATAAGGAAAAATCGCCAAAACAAAATAACAAAGTTTAAATAAAACAAAATCGCCTACGCCAAGGAAATCGCCAAACGGAAAAAGTCATCAAAATGCAAAAAGCCGTTAAGACAACAAAGAAAAATGACAAAACTATTAATAGTGTAAAAAAATTAAAGGAAAAATAGGTTGAAAAAAGTCGAACGAATTTTAGGAAATGAAAACTGATATAAAAAAATTAAAATTTTGTCAAAAATTAAATCAAATCAAACACGAAAAAAAATCATACAAAATTAAAATAAAATCATTCGTCTGCCAGTCATGATCGCACCTTTATTTTTTTTTTTTTTAATTTATATTTCCAGTTTCATGTAAAGAAATTCCTTTGTCATAAATATATTTTATAAGCCCACCGTACAATGTAATATGGCTAGCAAAAATTGTCAATAGAATCCTTTAAATTTCATGTTACACAGACAATCAAAAATGTTGCAAAATAAAAAAAAAAAAAAAAAATAAAAGAAAATTGGCTAAAAAAATACCAGCGACTAAACGCCAACAATAATTGATGGCCACAATAGATCTTTAGACCTTTGGAAGCAAAAAGAAATGCTAAAAATGTGTAACATATATATTTTCTTTTTTACAACACAAACACATTTTATTCGTTACCTCTTTCGTTATCAGATAAGCTTACTCTCTCTCTCTCTCTCTCTCTCTTTCACTCTCTACTTCTATTTGCTTGCAAAAAGTCCTGAGGGATTTCAATGAAGCAGAACAATACACCACAAATAAATTTTTTATAATGTTGCAAGAGGAGAGTATGTCAAAGGGAATTTTTTCGTATTTTTGTGTGCAGTAAAGGGTGCTATTTTTATAGCTGGAGAACTTTGAATTGGCTTATGTGATACAAGTGTTGCAATTTATTACGGTTCAAAACCGCAAAGTTGACCGCAAAAAATAATTATTTATAAAAAGTTCTTAAAAATATCTTTTGATCATATTTTATTCAAAATAGGCTACAACTTATGAAAAAACACACCCTGTGTATAAGCCCCAAAGCAATGGTGCGTTTCAAGTTTTCAATGAAATTAATCGTTTTGAAAACAAAAAAGGAAAATTTTAAATAGAAAAAACTACAGTTAAAAAAAACGAATATAAAAAAACAAACGAATTTAACTAAAGAGAATCCAATAAAGGTTTATTCCACTCAAATTGACAGGACAACTTTATCTAAAAAAAATATGTATGTATGTTGGTTAGATAGACGCCTTGAAAGCACAGCAATGAAAGTATTAAATAGAAATATAAAATTTTTTTGGGGGACTGTTTAAACCCCCAGGATTTGAACTAAAACCATATGCTCTGCATGAATTTGGATCTCACATTTACAATTACAATTTATGATTTTTTACGACTTTGTATTAAGAAATATGATGGCATTGCTGGAAGGCGTTTGATTACATTTTAACTGTGTGCTCTGTATATATCAAAAGCTAACGCCACAAAGGAGCTGTTCTCAATTTTCTCTTTATATTATTTGTTTGTTAGTTATGAAATTAAAGTTACCAATTAGCAGAAGTTATGGCCATAGTCTAAACATCATTTCAATAAAATTGTATAAAAGTATTTTTGTATTAAAAATTTTTTCTCTTTATTTTCGGCTGCCGTTTTTTCCCAAACCCTAAATTTGCCATAAAATTGTAATCAAGTGTAGTACGAGTGTATTTTGTTGTTGTATTTTTGTGATTTGAAAGCACACATTAATATTTGATGTTCAGTTTGCAAAATGTACTGTTCGGTTTTTTTGATTTGCAAACTTTTGATACATAGTGCTTCATTCATAATTTACATATTAATTAAAAGTGAAGTTTTGGTAAATGAAATATTTATGTTTGATAATAAAAAAAAATTTTTTTTTGATTGCAAAAATAAATATGCAAATGTTTATTATTCTTTAAATGAATTTCTTAGAAATTTTACATATAAAAGAACAGATTTGAGGAAATTAAAGAGAATAATTATAAAATAATATAATGGTTTTATATGGCAATTAACAATTAAATTACTTTTCAATACATACTACATACAGAAGTTAAATCAAATATGTACTACTTAGTAAAGAATCAATTAATCTCTTAAGGCCGTGCCGCACTATCCTACACAGTCGCGCGATTTGCAAAATATGACATGTGTGCTAAAAATGTATGGTAGTGTGGACTAAAAATGCAACTGTGTTACAGATTTTTTGGCAAGTCGTGCGATTTGTAAAATTTTATGAAAATTTTCATAAAATGATAATTTTCATGCGATCAGAGGAGTATTTATTGTCAACCAGATGTTTTGGCATCAGATTTGTATGATAGTGTGGCACCTACAAAACCATTTTGAAACGATTTTTTAAAGTCGGTCAGATTTTTGCAAGATTTTCCTGTGAATGAATCGTACGATTGTGTAGGATAGTGAAGCACGGCCTTTAGTGGTAGGTGGGTACTGCCTTCCGTTCTCATGCAAGTAACTATCAGAGTGCCATTCCTGACGATTAAATTGAAAACCGAGTAAGCGAAGTTACTAGACACAAACTACTACTACGTATATGAAAATTAAAAATTCCACGAGTTCAATGCTTGGCTTGCCAAGTTTTTAACCAATTGCCATCTTCAATATTATGGCCAATTAAACATAATTTTTAGGAAAACGAAAATAAAAGTACTCTTGGGTGTTTCCATTAAATTGTTTGCTGGGAAGGTTTTAAAAAATTTTTATTACTTTAAGTAATTTCAAATTTGGTTTTATTAATTAAATTTTTACCGTTTACTTGACGTTTTTTTTTTTTAAATAAATCTTTCATATTTTCATTAAAGTGTTTACTGGGTATGCTTAAACTTTTTTTATTAGATTTCAAACTTGGCTTTATTAATATAAAATTTTTTTGCAATCAGTTTATTTTCATATAAATTTCTTTCAGCACCGTTTACTCCCACTTTTTTATAAAGTCTCGGTTCACACTTAAAAAACTGCTTCCATGAAAGTCTTAGTTTGTGGGTGAGAAGAGATAGTGTTGTATAAAAGCGTTTTATTTTTATTTTTTTTTCTTAGAGCTTTATTGTTTTGGAGCTCCTAAGACTGATGATTTTTATTAATTAATTCTTAAACTAAATTACATTGTCTTATATACAAACTATGAGAATAATTCTTAGGGGTACCTTAACATAAGAGTAAACGAATAGAAATATATATATTGTTGCGTAAACATATATTAGTTTCCCACGGTGGACGTGCGACATGTGTCTCAACAGATTTAAAATCCAATGAGTGCATACCTGATAGCAACCGACATCTTGTGTTGTTAATATTTATAAACAAACAAATCAAATTAATAAATGTGATTCATTTAAGTGCATTTTGCAGCTGCACTTGATTAAACGTATGGGTGTCAAGTGACCGTCACACAAAATATTTTGCTTGCAGTTTATCAATGCAATTTGACACGGTTGCATGTTGCGGTAATGTTGACTTGCAATGCTTACTACACACTGTTGGTTATAGTGATAGTTAGACCACGCTATAAGAGAGAAGAATAGATTCGGGCACACTCTTTTATATACTTTAAAATTCTCTTTTGTTTTATAATTCGTAATTATCCACACGAAGTTATATTGTTGTGTGTTGACAATTCATGCTAAAAATCAACATATGTATAAAAATTTCGAGTTTCTTGATATTATATTTCAGTGTGTAGATACGAATGAAATTTTAAAAGAGAATATCAGAAATTTTATGAAAGAAAAGCTGCATTTCGATGGCTTAATGTAGAGAGGTCGTATCTCGTCTATTTCCAAAATCGTTTTTTTTTTACATGTTCTGGTAAACAATACACAAATACACCTCCATTAAAAAATTTAGTTTCCTATGTTGACGGACACTCAACCAACAAACCTAAATTCGCTGATTCAACGAATTATTCCTTATTTTTCAGCCAAGGAACAAATTCTTTGAACTCGACGTATGGCAATCATTGGCTTGTTGAATTCAACATACCAGTTCGGTAAAGTTAAGAGACCATACGTTGAAACCGTACGTTGATTTTTAAGAATTTATTCCTTGATCCAAAGTGTTCATACAACAAAATCAACGTTTATTACTTAAGATCAATAAACAGGTTATTTGAATCAAAGTATTTGTTCATTGTGTTTAAATAAATGAACGAGTTTCTTAAATTTAACGTTATTATACGTTAAATCAAAAAACTATTTCATTATTTAATTCAACGAATATAATCAAATAATGGTTTCAACGTTGAGTTCATAAATACATAAAATTTTACTTTTAATTTCAAGAAATATTTTATTGAAACAACGTATAATGCGTTGAATTTCAAAGAATTTAATTCAATAGACGGGAGTTCGTTGAATTTATGTAAAACTGTTTTTTCAGTGAATAACAGGTTTACAGTAACTAAGAAAAAGCTCTAGAAAAATAATATATAAAACAGAATCGAATTTGTTGGCTGTTTTAATAAAAATCTGCTTCATAAAAAAATTTTTATTATATTTTCAGATTTTTTTAGTTTTTTCCTTCTCCTGTAAAGTAGCTAAAAGTTGAGATACGACCTTTCTACATTAAGCCATCGATTAGTGAACAGAGACTTATATTTCATATTTTACTTTGCCACAACCAAAAAAGAATTATTGCACATTTTTGTTTCGAAATATTAAAATTCATACCCAAAAGATCCTACAAAAAGAAAACACAGCTTGAGCCAAACCTTTTAGCTTATATTCGCACCCAACAGTAGGTATACAAAACTAGCAGCAGTTTAGTGTTTTGTTTGGAAAAACCCCCAACGGTAGATCCCAACACTGATCTCTGCAAAAAAAAAAAAAAGAACTCATACAGTTTTGTTTAAGGTTCTATTTCCACAATACGGACGAATGATTTGAGTGTAAAATTTGTATTGAAAGCGCTCAGATTTTTGAGTGATTAATGTTAAAAAAATCTTGGACGTTTTCCAATCACTTCCCTTAAATATTTATTTCCATTGTTTAACTATTTATTACTAAAGAGAAATCCATTTATGAATTCACTTATGATGACATTTATGTACATTTAAATGCAGTTGAAATTTTAACAAACATTTATGTATATACAAACATATCGTTAGCTTAATACAGAAAGGCTTTAACTCATTATGTTTTTTGCAAATCGTGTATTGTTGTAATTCGATAGGTCAGCCTCTAAGTGATCGATATAAGCAAAGTAAAGGCGAAAATAAGTTAAAACATTTCTTTATTACATTAACGATATGTTCATATGTATACCAACCAAATGTTTTTCTTCTACATCAATCATAGAAAAATATTTTCCTGTTTTTTTACAATTTTCTAACACCAATCCAAAAAAAAAAAAAAAATTTAACTAAAAACATGGATGACGACGAACATAATTTTGCTATTTATGTTGACACATCTTTTTATTTTGGCACAAAACAGTTTCGCATAAAAATAACAACAGTTTTTCTTTTTTATACCCCAATGAATTTTTCGTTAAAGCATTGGAGCGACTAAAATTGAATATAAAAATCCTAATAAAAATTATTGTTTTTATTTGGGGTGGGGGAGGGTGTTGTGGGACAAAAACAATAGAGAAACAAATAATATTTTTAAACATATTTTAGCACTTGACAATTTCAGTTTGAATTAAAGAGATTTGTGGGGGCGTAGAAAGAGAAAAAAAAATTGAGGAGGGAAAGAGGAGATTAGAAGGGAAACAGAAACAAAATTTAAGTGTTGAAAGCGAAACATTTTGGGTGGATATGAAAATTGGAACGAAATTCGCAGATAAGTTCTAACAAACTAAAACTCTGTGGGTTGTGTTTCACAAGAAGTAGTAAAGAAATTAAAAAAAGTATTTTTTTAAGTAAATGTGGAGTAGAATGTTCATTTATGATGTTTTTAGAAAAATTAGGGAGTTTGCTGCAATTTGTGGGTAGTGTTGGCTGAAGTGGTTAACGCGTTGACTACTAAGCAAACAATGACTTGGGGCCTGGGTTCAAACCCTGGCCAGAGCAAATCAATCAAGATCATTAATTTCTCTAATGTACATTAGAGAGACATTGTATTAATTGTTGTCGGACTATTTAAGTGATGAAGGCATATTACTAGTCACTAAAAACTGTTCCGACAGCGATTGATGCTGTCCAAGCTAATGTACACAACATCGCCCTCCTTCGTCGGCTAGCAAAAACATTGGCGAAATAAAACAATTAATAAAATACCTGCTAATACAGCTTAACAAAGTTAATGCGTCTACTTAACACCGGAGGCGCCTCAACACAGCCTTAAAAATTAACATAACGCGCAAAGCAGAGTTGTGAAAGAGTTAAGTCTTCTAAATTTTCAACATCTATCTTCTCTACCCTATCCCTCTCCCTGAGTTCTGGCACAGTGCACTGCATACGTAGGGTCATCCCAAAAAAAAAAATTTTTTTAAATGTCACAGTTTCTTGTTTGCTGTGTTAAGTTATTTTTATGCACTCACTGTTTATAGAATGTGGTAGAGTGTGGTTATGTTGTTGGCGTTGTGGCAAACCGTTGAAATATTTTTGACAGCCAGCCAAAATATGTGGAGAAAAATATTGTCAGTGACCACTTCAATGAGGTTGAAGGTTGTTGAGATGTGATAAAAGCTTTTTTCTTTTTTTTTTGTGATTTTCATTAAAAATATAAAGTGTGTGGTATTTCTTAGAATGAAAAAAATGTTAAAAAGGCTATGAATAGTTTATATTTTATGCTAGAATATGGTTATACGAAATAGAAAGCGGTCATGAAAATTTATTATAATTTTTTTTATGAATTCTATTCTTTTTTAATGTAAAAAAAAGAAAATATTTAAATAAACGGCCTTGTGACAAACTTTTGCATGCACAATTTTAACTCAATCGTACTGTGAAAAATAATGTTCAATTGTTTTATATTTCTAAACTAAAACTTAAAGAAATACTTTAAATTTAATTGAAATTCTTTGGGCAAATTAGTTTCTGTTAATTGAATTTAATTGGCAAACCCCTTAAAGCTAAAATCTGCATCAAATATTTCCTTTGACCATCATTTATATGACTCCATCGATAAGATGCTTTCATAATGTAGACATTCAATGTCTTCTTTGAATTTTCTATCAATTTATTTTAAAGAAGCAATTCATTCAATCATTCATTCATTCATTGTTGTTTTTTATTTCCAGCAGCAAACATCTTTCACAGCATTCAAGGTGTATTGCATTTAAGGTTAAAATATTTCTCGAACGTTATATTGAAAGAAATCTTTGTGAGAGATACTAAGAAAGTGAAAAAGCATTTCAGGAATTTCAATTTAATTTTACAATATAATCATCAGCAATTTATTAAAGTACTTCGACAACAAATAAAGACTTGCTAGCAATAGTAGCAATCAGGGATGGAAAATTCTGTGAAAATTATTCTGATAGTTTTTCACTTCTAAAATTCAGCAGTAGCGCTGCAAAATATATGAATTTACACAGAAACTATTATATTTTTTAAATACGTTTGCCATTAGGGTATGTAAAGATAAATTTAGATTTAACTAGCAAAGATTTGAACCAAAGATTTTAGTCAAGCCAATTTTGCAGTTAACAGAGTACTGTTAAAAACTTAACAGTTGCTGTAAAAGTTGACTAAACTCATTTCGGATGAATATTAGTGGATATTATGGAAATGTGGCGATGTATATCTCACTATACACAAATGGTTTTCCAGGGGGTCGACTATCATGCAGAAGAGGTGGGATATCTTTAATAATCGTTGAACTTAAAAAAAATGCATGAGATCTCTGAAGGATTTTGGCCATTCTTAACAACGCAAAATAGTTTTAATCCCTGAATTGAGTTTCTGAAAAATTTTATAGGTAATTAAAATTTAAAGATCTCTTAAATTGTACGTTATTTATACATGAGATCTCTGAGGGATTTTGGCCATTGTGGCCAAATGAATTCTTGACATGCTATGCCACCTTATGGAAATTAATTATGAGAGTGTTCCTAACTACGCAAAATAGTTTTAATCCCTGAACTGATTTGTGAAGCTTTTAACAGTGCTCTGTTAACTGCAAAATTGGCTTGACTAAAATTTTTGGTTCAAATCTTTGCTAGTTAAATTTAAATTTATCTTCACACACATTTGCAATTAATGTCCTTAATCGAGTCTTAAATCTAGTCTTAATTAAATCTATAATTGAATAAATTAACCATAAATTAATTTTTCTAACAATTTTTTGTTGTTCAAAAGATTAATTTTTTTTAGATATAATTTCAATTAACGCACTTAATGGAGAACTAAAATTAGTTTCAAATAACTTCGTAATTGAGTCAATTAATAATAAATAAATTTTTCTAAGAAAATTACCTTTACAGAGGAAAACTTATTTCAAATAATTATTTAATCAAGAATTAAATCTTATTTCAATTAAATCCCTAATTGAAGTAACTACTCGTAATATATAATACATTTAAATAAAAATATAATAAAAAGTCCGTAATTGAATTAATTAATAATTTTTTGTTAACTTCAACAACGAAATTAATTGAATTTAGAGTTTTTGTAATTGAAAACTTAAACAGAAACACCTAACTTCAATTAAATACTTTATTAGTTCTTAAACAAACACGAAATGAAGACAATCATAGAATTCAATGAAAAGACTTAGAGTTTTTTTCAACAAAAAAAAATCTTCTAATAATTAAATATTTAATTTAAATACTTAGAAGAAAATTCAATGAATATCCTTGAAAAAATATTGCTTACCCAAAAGAACTATTCAATCTACTGAAATGCACACCAATTATACTTTACGTACAAAAATTGGCAAGTGGATATATATTGAAATTTTATAGTGTTTCGATCTCATTTCTATTGATGAAAAAAAAAACTGATTTAAATAATTGTTGGTACAATTAAACTATTAATTGATTTTTTCTAATTAAACAGCTAATTAAGAAAAATTCAAACTAAAATGGTATAAGTTTTTATCTTTCGAAAACTTCTATTTAACTTTAAATTTATTAAACAATTTAAAAATCTTCCTTTTCCATGCATGAGAGCAGCACAACTATTTGTATTGAAATGGCACCAGCATTCGTTTGCAGTGAGGTGCGTGCTGCAGCAACAAACAAACAAATGAAATATTGAGTAAAAGAATACTTCTTGGAAGTAAACGAATGTTAAAAATATATATAAAGAAAATATTTCGCATGCTTTTCTTTTTTGCAAATAAATAAATTACACAAATAAATGTTGAGAAGAGGAGTATAGTAACGACAAGACAAAAAGAAATATAGCAGAAGGATAGAGTAACACCAAAATAGGAGAAACATTAAAAACAATTACTGTCAGGGCAACAACTATTAAAGAAAAGAGTTAAAAAAACAGATAAAAAATATAAATTAAACTGTTCCCCATAAATTTTTTGCTATTATTCATTAATTATGCGTTTCAAAAAAGTTTAAAGGAAAAAGCTAAAAAAAAGTATAAAAAATATTTCTTTAAAATTATTTTTGGGGAGTTGATGGGTCCTTTAAATCTGGCAATCGAAACAATCGGTTAAAGATTCTTCCTTGCTTTAGAAGTAATTAAATGGCCTACTAAAGGACTTAAATTAAGACGAGAAATATTAGGGATCAAAATTTTCGACCAAATATTAAATTTTTCTTTATGAAATTTGCACAATGGGACCATGCAAGGACCCAAGTGAGCTGGAATCTAATCTTCACTTTACCAGCAACCTGCTAACCTAACCTTATGAAATTTGAAAAAAACACTTTAAGACTCTTGGATACAACACAAGCACTGCTCACGTGGTTTTAATTGCAACAAATTTTGTGGCACACAAATTTTCACATTTCTTTTCTCTATTTGTTGATATAACATTTCGTTGATTCAGTTTCAGTTGTTGTCGTTGTTGTAGCGACACAGCACAGCAACTTGTCAGCAGCGAAAAGGTGACATATTAGTACACATGACAGCTATCATTTCGGCATTGCTGATGTTTATCATTGTCATCAACATCTCTTACCATAATCGTCATCATCATCATCATCATCGTCAGTAGCATTCTCCACAGCAGTGCGTATTTTTAGTGACATGACAAAAAAAAAAATAAAAAGGAAACTTGGTACAGATTTGTACACTTTTAATATATTTTGTAGATTTTTTTATGCTTAATATCACTCTCATCCTTGAAAACAACAACAAAATTCTATTAAAAGCTGAACGTATCTGTGCCTGACTACCGCATGTGTCACTACCAGAATAACAACAAGTAAGAAAAATAATAATAAAACAATAGCAGCAACCTGCAAATGCCAACAAATGGATGACTAAAGTTTTCTCTTAAATTTTTTTTTCACATCATTTTCTTGACAATTGAATTTTTATTAAAAAGTTTAGTAATGCTTTTTTTCTTTTGTTTTGTCGTACTATCTTTCCCTTATTTGTTCGTGGTTAGTTTTTAAGTGTTTGTGGTAATTTCCAAAGAAAGTTTCCTTTAAGTTTTCTAATGTTTTTACTAACATTTATGATTGACAAGACAAATAGAAAAGTAACACTCGGAGAATAAAAGTTTCGATATAAAATTTATTGTTAAATTAAAAGTTATCAAAAAGAAACTTGGTTTTTGTTTTATTTATTTTATGCTAAGACACATTTGAAATTGGAAAAATCGAATAAAATAGAACAACTTTTGGTTTTACTAAATAAGTGAAAATAAAAACATTTTTACATATTCGAAATATTTGAAATATATTCGAACATGCAAAAATTTCCATTCAATTCTCAAAATGCAGATAAAAAGAAATTTAAGACAGACGTGAGGTTTAACCGAAAAAACCGAAAAATTTTTCGAATATTGGAAATATTTACTATAAATGTATATTTTCGAACATGTATCAGTTGTAATAACATGATCACAACCACTTATACCTTCACTATACAAATCAACCGAAAAAATCAATATTTTTGGAATGTTCGAAAAATTTAAAAAAGTTTCGAACATCAATAAATTGCCATTTAAAGTCACAACAATTTTATCATTACACTAAAACACCAAAAGTCCTTACGAAATTCGAAGATTAAACGGGAAAATCGAATATATGATTCATTTAAAGTAATAATTTTTTTTTTTTGTATTTTTAAGCGATTTTTTCTTAAGTTTTTTAATTTTATCATTTTTTGGAATTTTTTCCGTTGGCGATTTTTTGCATCTCTTTTTTTGTCGGTAGTAAATATAAAGTTTGGCAATTTTTTTGTCATATTGGCTTTTTAGCAGGTTTTTTCGTTTTAGCAATGTTTTGTGGGTTCCTTTAGCTCAGTCTTTCAAGTCTGCAGGATTTGCTATTCTTGCGATAGACGTATGTTGAACACGCAGCTGGGTGTCTTCTAATCATGGTTGAGAGCAACCGTAAAAAGACAGCTTCCATGTAATGTTGATATCATAAATCCCTCACAATTTCGTAGCAGGTTTTGCTACAATCTTCTCTTTTTTTTTAGGTATTTTAGTCTGGTTTACAATGCAAGTCTTCTTGACTCTTAATGGTGTTTTAGTTTCTTGCACTGCAAATGTTCTTACCTCAACATGTATTTATTTAGGCAAAACATATTAAAACAAGAAAAATAACAAAGGAAGCAAAACAACAATTACAAACCAACTTAAAGTCTCCTTAGAGTGTCTTTACAAAGCAGACTTATTTTCCTTATGCCACCTATAAGAAGCAAACAAAATACAAAGAGTAACAAAAAAACATGAAAGAAAAAAAAAATTCGAAAGAAAAGAATTTCATTTAGACTCCCTGAGAGGTCATTTAGTTTCAGTTCATTTTCTTTGTTTAATGGTTAATGTTTTTCAGTTGTTTTTGTTGTTGTTTTCTTTGGTTCTTTTTCTTATGGCCACTCTATTGCTTTAAAAAAAAACAATAAACCTAAAAGTGTTCAAGTGTAGGAGTGATGTGTAGAGTGTTTTTACAAGTTTTCCTTATTTTTCATTATAATAGAGTTCGAGTGGCAGGTTTCCTCTTTTGTTGCTTCCTTTGTTACTCTCACTCCCTCTTAAGGTTAAGCGTTTAGCCAACAACCAACAACTAAACATTCCTTGGCTTGTTGAAGAGGACATGTTATTGTTGACAACATTTCTTTTTGTTGTTTCCCCTTCCATTTTATTTTTTTTTTTTGTATTATATATCCTTTTGTATAGAATTTTCATGCAAAATAGTTATTGTTTTCAAAAAAAAAGTTATATGGAATGTCTTTAGAAATAAATGAAACTCAAAACGAATTTAGTAGAAAAGGGGACCTTGTTTCAAGTTTGTAAAAGTTGAATTTTCAATATTTTGTAAATAATTTGTTTGCACCATGAAACTCTTAATTGAACCGTAAATGCTCTTTTTATGATTTCATAAGAGTTTATTGATCTGACACACCATATTAAATGTCTTAAATAACACTTGACAATTAATTGTTTGAAACTCAATTGACGTATGATTAATTTCCATTTTGCAATTAATATCACTCATACGCACTATAAATAATAAACATCATGATGACTTAATTGACAGTGGAGAAGGAAACAACTTAATAAAATCAGTAAAATGTTGGGTATACAAAAAGTTTTAAAAATATTTTGAATAAGGGTGTTTATAGGTCGCCCCTTATTCGCGTTAAGACTATTTACGTTGTGTGATCCCAGCGAACTAATCACACCATATACCATGATGTCCTTACGACTTTGTCCATATGCGTGTGTGTGTAATTAAATAAATCGCTTATAACTTAGGAAAGAACTATTAATTATTTTTGGGCGTGGCGCTGCCCAATTTTCAATTTATAGTATTAGAAAATGCTATAATTATATATATAACCTTATAGGTTCACAAAAGCTGTCCTGATAGAAAATTTTTAAAGAAAATTTTTACTGTTTGTGGGCGTGGTACTGCCTACTTTTCTAACTATAGTAATATGCTGTTGTAGTAATCATTCATAGAAATACGCAAAGTAGACGTTGCCAAAACAAATATATATGTTTTATGGGCGTGGCAGTGTCAAGTTGTTTACAAAATGTTCTATTAAAAAAAAGTATTTGTATTTTTATATTTTTTTTATTAAATATATGCTTCTCTAATACAACCAGACTTAATATCTTATAAATTATAGTATAAGAGTCAGACAAGTTACATTAAGCGTGTGACAAAAGGTGAACATTAACTAAAAAATAACTAAAAAATAAATAATATCAACAAGTTAAATTTGTGTTAAGATATTAATATATTTAGTTTAACGAAACGATTAACACAATAAATTTTTAAATTTAATTGCGTTGCTAGTATTTTGCAAATTGGGAAAGTTAGTTCCAGACATGAATTGTTAATATATAAAACTGTCTCTTAGATGCCGTGTCATTATGCCGAAATTGGATAATGCCATTTCCTCTCGATGATCTTGTGAACTGTAAGCGGTCATAAAGGTATTTTGGCTTTTTCTTCATGATAATTTTATGTAGCAGGACAAGCATTAGATAATAATTAAGCGAAATATTAAAAATATGACTGGAGTATTGCGATATGTGATCAAACCTTTTTAGACCATAAATGTAGGGTATACCGTTATTAAAAGTTGTTTTAAGTATCCAAGTGTCCTTACACCCATAAAAAACCTCTGTCGCATATAGTAAAGTTGGTAGTATATAAGTTTTAGCAAATAATAGCCTTATTTTCAACGGTGTGAAATACTGCGTAGCCCATAAATTCCTTAGCATGCTACATATCCTACCACAGGACTGATTAACATGATCAGACCAGGTTAAAGTACTGTTGAAAATTACACTAAGGTTTCTGGCGGAGTTAACTATATCGATTTTAGTACCTCAATGTCATATGCAATTTTGAATGATTTTTTACATATTTTTCAACATTTGGACTTTTTAGGGTTAAGACGGAGGCCATTTGCTGATGCCCAAAGAAAAAAGCTATTTAAATCAGTATTAAGATTACTAACATTAGAGCTAATGGAAGTCTTAGGACTATTAAGGTAAATTTGAATATCCTCAGCATACATTTGTATACTGGAATATCGAAGTTGTTGTGGTATATCATTTGCGTACAGTGAGAACAACAATGGTCCAAGTACAGAGCCCTGCGGAAAACCTCTTACCAGCCGTAAAGGATATGAAACAAGACCATCACATGATACGCCTTGCACTCTGTCTGTTAAATAAGATAAGATAATTTAACAGCAGTTGTAGAAAAATTGAAAATTTGTGTTAGCTTCAAGCCCAGTATTGAGTGGTGAACCGTATCGAAAGCTTTTGAGTGGTCAAGTAATACCAAAAATGATATTTTCCCAATATCTAGGTTACCCCAAATCTCTTCACCAACATCAGTTAGGGCAGTTACACAACTATGATGAGGTCTGAAGCCTGATTGACGATCAGTTAATAACTTTTTTGTATTTACATATTCATAGATTTGTTTCTGCAAAATATGCTCAAGAACTTTGGAGAATTGAAATAGGGCGATATTCGCTGTCTGTCTTTGGGACGGGAATTGCTTTGGCATATTTCCAACAGTACTATATAAATGTACAATAGAACGTACTATCCAGGGTAGAATTAATATTATGAATCTAGGATTGATATCATCCAAGCCAATAGCATTAGATTTATGGTAGAAAAAGTATACTAGAAAATGTTTAAAGTTTTATAAAAATGCTTAAGATACAATTTGCTTAAAACTACTATGGAAATGTAGTTTAAATGGGCGTGGCACTGTCCTCTTTTTAGCAATATATTGTATTGTGCCGACAACTTAACTCGAATACTACAAAGTATTATAAGAAATGAAGAAATAAAAATTGTGGAAGTGAAATGTATGTATATACTCTTTCTATGGGTGTGATACCGCCCACTTTTCTATAATTTGGAAATACTCGTACATATTTTCAAATAAAGAAAAATAAAATAGAACCCAGTAAGTAGTTATGATACTTCAGGAAAATATTTTCATAAATTTGTTCAATAAGATGGCTTTCTTCCTGTCATTTTGTCATAATTGTTATTCATGCCTCTTTAAGCTTTCTAAGCTTCAACAAAATCTCAAAAATTTTGTAAATTTTTCTTTTAAATATTTCAAATATTTCGCTTAAAACAATTTATAAAATCTCTCTTTTTTTTTAAAATCATTTAAAACTTTATGTTAAGAAACGAAAATAATAAAATAAGTTTCTACTTCCTGTTTTCTTCAACATTAAAAGTAAAAAAAAAAATCAAAATCATAAATATTTCATAATTCGTTGCCATACTGTCTCGTTATTTACTTAAGCTTTGAGTTTTTTTCTGTTGTTTTTAATGCAAAAAAAAAAAAAAAACTCACACACATACAAAACTTTTCTTTGGAATGCGTGAAACTTTTCAACTTTAATTTTTTTTTTTTTGCTTTTGCTTTGTGTGAGTTCCAAAAAAGTACGTATATACGTGCACATTTTTCTGTATTGTGATATTAATGCAGTTGTTGTTGGTTATACAGACATACCTATTCTTTTGTTTGACTTTTGTTCAGTTTAAATAGAGCGCCAGTGTATTAGAAGTGAGTATGAGAAATGACAAGTTAAACACATACAGCGATATCAACACACAACACAATAATAATAATAATAATAGAAAATACACATACCAGTAGAAACAACATATAGAGACACAGATATATTAGGAATGAGCCATTTGTGTGGAATGCAAAACTTAGGGTTTAGGATTTTGTAAAAATAAATCCTACTTGGAAGGCGCGTGGCACAGACCACCTTTTATATATAAAATTGTTTATTGTCAAAGAAAGTCAAAACTGCTTAAAGAGAGAGCGACCACATTAAATGGGCAAGGAACTGCACACGTTTTTTATACTAATTTTGAATTGCATTGCAAACTATTTATGTGAGGCCGTGACACTCTCCAAAATGTCATATCTTCTTATTCAAAAAATGTGATCTCTTTCTAATTTCTGCACTTTTTAAATATTCTATTTATAGCTTTTATGCATTTTGCGTTGGCCTAATTGCCAAAATTAGGGCTGCACGCAAATAAAATAAATATTATTATAGGAATCCATAATTAAAAATCCAAATACTATGATAGCATTATATGATATGTCTGTTTTATGACCATAGTATGATTGCAAAGAAATTGTGAAAATATTTTAAAGTAAATTATGATTGCAATGACAGTTTTTTGACAATATATATTGTTAAATGCAACCATAATATGATTATTATATTCCTAAAAACATGAGTTCGGTTGCAATATTATAGTTGGCAATTGTACAAAACAGTAATAATTTGCTGTTAAGCATGGTATTGTTGAGGCAACTATACTGCAATCATGTCTTTTCTGTGCTCTAGATTTCTTCAAAAAACTATACATGTTTCTTCTAAAGATTTTTGTAAATTTTTTTTTGTGATTTGATGTTTATTTTAGAAATTAGTAGGATTAAATAAAATTTTTCACTTTGAAAAATTTTTTTAACAATATACATTGTTATATACAACCATATTGGTTGATTATAATAATGTAAACATTTGTTATTTTAGTGGAAACTTGTAAAGAATCTTAATTATTTAAGCACTAGTAACTACTTTGTCACAATCATACTCTATATTATTAAACATAACCGCAACTAAGGTGCGGTTTATACAAGCCGAACGAGTGATTTAAGTGTAAATTTTGTACGGAAACCACTCAAAAAACTGACTGCTTTTCATACAAAATTTACACTCAAATCACTCGTTCGGCTTGTATAAACCGCACCTAAGACATGAAAATTTTTTTTAACCAATAAACCCATTCATTTAACCACAAAAATTTCTTTGTGTGTAATTTTAGCTCAATATTCCACTCATACTACAAACTGTTGAAAGGTCTCATGAGCTTTTTGGCAGACTTCATTGTTATGCGTATCCAGTTTTTGGTTATGAAAAATGTAGAAAAAGATGAAATTGTTGATGTTGGTAATGGTCTTAAATATGTACTACAAGTGTGTTAAAAGAACATACACACTGACAATTCTTCATCAGCAGCATCATCATCATCATCATGTGCATGAAAATAATAATGAGAATGTATGCAGTTTGAATATTTCTATGATTAGAAAAGAAACATGTATATAATTTTTTTTTTTTTTTTTTTTGTTATGGTTGTATGTGTGTATGTATTGCCTCTTCAATATCGATCGTTTGCTATGTGCGAGTAGTAAAAATGAATGTGTCTGTATATTTTTTGGGACCAGCCAAATGGTTGTAGAAAACTGTTTTGTTTAAGTTGGCAAAAGCCAGTTTGATTAGATTTTTTTAATGTTTTTTTTTTCAAACAGATATTTATTTTGAGCACAAAAGGTTTCTTTGAATAAAGAATGACTTTAAAATTTTTAAAGAGAATAAAAAAGAAAATTGACAATGACAATTTAGCAAAAATTACAAATTTATTTTAAATATAAATTTAAGAAGGTTCTTTAACTTAAAATTATTCACCATATAAGTGAAATATTAACGTCTAGTAGGCAGGCAGAAGAGGTGAATGACTACTCTCTAAAGCTCTCTCTCTCTCTTCACTTCTTATCAAAGACAGCAAAATCAAGACTTGCAAGTCATTTTTATAACTAAAGTTCTTTATAAAAATTGTTCTGTTAATTGAGGCCTTAGTGTATAGTCGTTTTTTTTTTAACGATTTTTAGTTCCGTTTTATTTTTGCCCCCCTTAACAAAGTTTTGTGTGAAATACCAAAACAATAAAGTTGTTTTTTTTTCGTATTTTTCTTAGAAACTTTTGTTTCTGCTTCTTTGAGTTTAAGGTTTTTTTTAGCTGTAAATAGCGGCGTCTTGTAAAAAATTATTTTAAGGATTTTTTGCAAAAATATTGATTTGTACATGCTTTTTAAAAATATTCTCCATTGTTCAAAGAGCGTTTTTTCTTTTTTTTTTATTTTGTTAAATTTTTTGTATATAAAATTTAAAATTTTGTTCCACAGAGACTCCGTTTCAATCTCCCCCTAAAATATTGTTTTGGAATTATTAAACAAACTTTTTTCTAGATTATAATGAATTAAGCCACAAATGTGGTGATGTGAGCATAAATAAATTATAAGAATTCCACAGCTTTTTTTATTACCACTAAAATTCATTCCATCCTGTGACACACGGATGTGGTAACATGTGACTGTGTGCACACTGTGAACACTAGCATTTAATAATTGCCAATAAATTCACAAATTATAATAAAAAAAATAAATCATTATATTATTCTATAAATATTTAAATCAAC
The DNA here is from genome assembly GCA_947311025.1 of Lypha dubia. NCBI lineage: Eukaryota > Metazoa > Arthropoda > Insecta > Diptera > Tachinidae > Lypha > Lypha dubia. The sequence goes on from OX371261.1 coordinate 119,280,407, forward strand.
AATAAACTGAAAAATTTAATTTTTACACAAATTTTGTAACAAAAAAGACCCACTGTGCCGCCAACCGTATTTTCTTATATTTTCTCAAACACTCCTGTCGAAGTAAAACTACAAACATCAAAGTCAGCTACAACTACCACAACAATTTCTTGTTATTTAATTATTTATGTCGTTTTTTGTTGTATTTCTAGTGGTGGTTTTACTATTAATTAGTTTAACAAATTTAAAGGATGAGGACATGAATGAAGGATTTTTTCTTTCTCAAGTGTGTTAAAATTTATCAGCATGTGACAGAATTTTATTTAATATTCTTGTTGCGTTAAGAAACAAAGCAAAATGCTAAGTGTAAGAGTGTGTGTTTGGGGGGTGAGTGTTATTTTAATATATTTTTAATTAAATAAGTATACGATAGAAGTACAGCTTGACTCTTGCCATTCTTGTACATGGTTGTAACTTGAAGGCCACGTGGTGGGTGAATTATTTAAAAGTTTTGAAATTAATTTACGAGTATTCTCATGATAATTTTAAAAGAAAAACTTTATCATCCTAAACCAGGTTTCACTTTGGTCTTTAGAAGCATAAACAAAAGAAATATAATTTTCTGGCTTATCAAAAACAAAGAAGCACACTAGTATACAACAAATTACAGTGGCCGACATAAAAATATTTTGATCTCCGATTGAAATAATTTAATTGCATGCTGATCGTTTTCGTTCCACAGTCTTCTAAGTTTAATAACTTTGTACCTCAATTGTGGAGTTTTAAAGTTTTTTATACCTCAAGGCGTTTGCTTGAGCTTCATAAAAATCAAATCTTACATTAAGCTTTTTATTAACATGATGTAAAATGATTCGTCTTCCAGGCGTGTGTTTCAACTTCCTTTTTTTTTTTTTTTGATTTATTATTTTTTGTATCTTCAATTATAAATTGAAACATCAATAAGTTGTTCAAATCTTTAATCTAAAAAAAATTAAATATATGCTAAACAAAATTTGTAGTTTCAACGGTTAATTTTTGTTGTTTAACATCTCTCGTGTACGGCTCAGAGAAAGATTATCCCTCCTCCTCAGCTGGGTGTGACCTTTATACTCTAGAATATTGCGCGCAAGTGGATTTGGGTACAACTCGGGTTTTTTTTATATATTTTTTCGCGTGTTTTGAAAATACTGTCTTTACCAACGGAAGATCTAGATCTTTATGAATTCGATGATTTCTGACATACCAGGGGGCTGCTGTTATTGCACGTAGAATTTTATTTTGTCGCCTTTGAATTTTTTCTACATTCGATGCTTAGGACCATATTTGGTTTCAGGATCACGTTGTATAATAGAAGTTTACAGTCTAGGCTTAGTATAGAGTTCCTTCCAATAAGACAATTTATTTGGGTTGCTTTTAATTTCATTTGTGTCAACTTTGCGTCTATATCGATTTCCACGTTAAACGACGATCTAGATGAATACCTAGATATTTGACAAAAGTGTGTTGCGCTATTGTCTCGGTGTTAATTATTATAGGCGGGCATGCTTCCCTGTGCAACGTAAAAGTGACGTGTACACATTTCTGCTCGTTAACTTTTATACGCCATTGTTTGAGCCATATTTCCAGTTTGAATATATCCTTGCAAATTCCGGGAAGCTTCTACAGGTTTTTCATAAACGCATGGAAAAGCTGTATCATCAGCAAACGTTGACGTGTGAATGTTACTGCTTCTTAAAGCAAAGCTCACGTTAAGCTTTTTATTAACATGAATCAAAATGTTTATGTGAATATAATTATCGATCACTCCAAAAAGAATGCAAGTTTTTCTTCTTCAAGAAGAAAGCAAATTTTTCTTCTTTAAGGCGTTTGTTTCGACTTCCTTACGAGCAAAAGCTAAAATTAAGCTTTTTATTAACATAATGCAAATTTTGTATGGGAAATTATTTATCGATCAATCCAAAAAGTATGCAAGTTTTTTCATCTTTACTACAACTAAAATTTTGTCAAATGAAATTAAAAAAAATTAATTTGTTTTCAATAAAAATTTAAACTTTCCCTTTTTTATAAGAGATCCACTTTAAAGACCGTTTTTAAATTTTAAAGAAAATTGTGTTTGTTAACCATTTTGAAGATTGTGTTTGATGTTTCTTTATTCATACATGTTACATTTGTAGAAGAATTGTTGTGTTACATGGCTCCAGATTATTGCCGCTGTTTAATTTCTTGCCTGTTTTGGAGTTCACTTGTCGCTCTGTCCATCTGGTTTGCTAAAATCATACGTTTGTCAGATGCAGCATATAGTATGTAACAGAAAAAATCACAAAGTTTTCTTATGATTGATCCTGGTTAAGAAGGACTTTTTGAAATAATTGTTCTCTAACTCATTTTCTAATATGTTTTTTTTTTGCTGGTATGTGTGCCAAACCCAATATGATTTAACGAAATGCACTTAATTTATTGTAGTAACTAAAATTTAACCCCAATTTTAATTATTTATAATCAAGCCATAAATTTAATAAATGATTTTTGTGTTTAACCCGATATAATAAGAATATACTGCCTAGCTTTTATTATCGCATGATTAATATAATTTACTCAACACTATAAATCAAGCCTAAATGTTGGCATGACCTTTTATAGGTCATTGCCCCCATAAATAAACAATAAATACGCATATGGTAGCTTAAGAGAAAAAGGCGTTATTCTAAAAAAAAGTATGTTAATTATCCTTTGTTTTGCCCCACAAAAGCTTTATGCCAACTATAAAAAAATTTTAAAATACGCCATAAATATTCCACAAAAAAAAACAAAGCCAAGTAAATTCTTTATATAAAACCAGCAATTAATGTTGAAAACTTTGCAGCAATAAAAGTTATTGAACTCCCTAACAAAAATGGGGGAAAAACACGAGAAATAGCTCTTAAGAAACAAACTAAGAAATAAATATAAGATTAATGTACTTGTTACAACATGAGCATTGATTTCTTTATTTTATCCAAAATATAATGATTTCGCAAATTTTTTTTTCTTGTATAAAAACACAAGTACTCATCCTGCTTTTTTCTTTATATTCTAAACACAATATGTCATATAATGTCAGGACATAAACAAGAGCCATTGATGTTGCCAAAACTATTATGGCCTGTGTTGTTATGAGGAGAAGCAACAATAACAGCAGAGGCAGCATCATCAGCAATAGCAACAATAACAATAATCATAAGAAATAAAAATCCAAAAAAATCAACACTCAACATTTTAAACAATAAAGAGGAACAAAAGGATAAAGTAAATAAAAAAAATCAACAACAAAAAACAACAAAACAGCAAAACAGCAAAACATTAGCAGTTGCAAGGATACAAACAATGGCACTATGAACAGCAACAACAACAACCAAAAAAAAAAAAGATAAAACAAACAAGAACAGAATACAAGAAATGCAAGAACAACAACACCAACACTTTAGCACTCCCTTGCAAATATCCACTTCGTGCAGCCAACAAAAACATGGACATCAACAAACATTTACATGATGGATGCTAAAACAGAAAAATAAAAGAAAAAGAAACGTCGTGACTGACGAAAACCCTTACAGACGACTTGCTAGCAAGCAAGAATATATACATATACATGAGTAAGTGTGTGAATATGTGTATGCATACAAGTTTGTGTTTCACATGTATATAAGTGTAGATGAGAAAACACAATATGACTTCCTGTAAGTGTCAGTGACACTTTGATGACAACATCTACATGCACGCAAACAAGTTACCATGTAATACAGTAAGTCCCGCTTAAGAGTGTCTGTTAAATTTCACACATTTTCAAAGTATTTAAGCGGGCCGTCACAGTTGACACATTTACAAGATCGATGCTGAATATATAAATGCTGCATTTAAAATGTCTGGGTGTGAAAGCTCAATTGATGCATCCACAACTTTCTTATTTTATTGTTTTAAATTAATTTAAAAAAAGTAACGTCTTAAAGGCTGTTCATATATTTTGTTATGCTGTTTTTTTTTAAATAATAAAAATAACTAAAACAAAGTTAGAACTTTTTATTTTACAAACCAGAAATATTACTGGAAATTTCTTATGTTTGTAGATTAGCAACTACATGCTGCACTTAATTGGTTGCTAATACCAAGTCATTAGAACATCTTTACCATCATGCTTGAAAATGAAATGTTATATTTTGGAAATTTCTTCTCATTTACAAATTCATATCTAAAAAGCTTTTAAGCAGGATGTATTTAAATGAAAAAAATTGTTAAGCAATATTGTTGTGGCTTTACTGTACATAAAAATGTAAGAATAACAATGGCAGTCATAGACTTGCAGTACAATTTACACGGAATGATTTCTTTAGAACTTATGAAATAGCTGAATAAATTTTTATTACTAGAGTTCAATGACGAAAGGAAAAAGCTTTTTTTGTTCTGGTATTTCCTTTAAAGAGTTTTTAATTGTGCTTGACTTTATTTAAATTAATTTCAAATTAAAAAAATTTTATTAGAAAGAAATCTGTAGGGGCTCGTAATAATTGTACAGACAAAGAAAATGTTTGATTCTCATCATGATGATTCAAAACCAATCACGATCTCATCATAAAATTCTTGTCTGTTAAGATCTCAGTGCTAAGCACGAAATCTGCATTCAAGTAGTTGAATATTTTTTATCATTAATATTAATATTTTTATCATTATCCGGCAAATGACTGGAAAGTTTATTGTCAGATATTTCATATTATAATATTCATGTTTCTACTATTTTGTTGAGCTTTTTATGGCTTTTATCCCGATGTCTTTCATCGAGGATTTCACGTTCTGCTGCTCATAGTTTTCTATCGTCCTGTTTAATTTAATTCAGTAATTCTTTGAATATAAAATTTGAGATATAAATTGGGTCTAAGGTCTACTGATGATTTGATATATGCACCAAGCATAGGCGTATCAAGGCTTTCTTGCAAGTTTTTTTTTTGAAATTCTGAAATTGCGCTGAGAGTCTACTGATGATTTGGTATTAGCACCAACGGAATGCAGGCTACATGCTCTCCTTTCTACATGAAAATTTAACATTTTTGATGATATTTCTAAACAGTGTGAATTTATTGAAAATTATTGCAAAGCATTCCTTGCAAAGAAATATTTATGTCAAAAAAGCACGACAAATTGCAAAAATTTTAATTAAAGTTAAAAAAATTTTAAATTTCTTTACATCTAAATATTTGATATTTTCAATTTATCTTTTAAAATAAAATAAGGACACAAAAATGATATTATATTCTAAGTTTAATAAAATAATGAAATATATGAATAAATTATGATTGAAGGATGAAGGTGTAGTAAAATCTTCAATTTCATACGTAAAGAAAGTATTCAAAAGCACCTTAAGAAATAAAAGAATCTCTGAAACTATTGATCGAATAAAGGATTTGAAGGACATTTTACTTCGGTTTGCTGCTTAGTTTTTTAACCAAATAAGATAATTTTTTGCACCTAAAACTTTCTTTATTATTAATAAAATAATTACTTATATATAAATTTTTATTTTAAAAACCCGTGTTTTTTTCTTGGGAATTTTTTTAATAAAATCAACCATCGAAGATTTAATTCTTTCATATCTCAAAAGCATTCCAACAATCAATAACATCAAGAGCTGCACACCAACATACATAAATGTACGGCTCTCCATTGATGTTCGAAACATACAAATGTAGTCGCACTTCCATAGACACACACACACACACACACACATATTTGTACATAAGTATTGGTACCTTTAACAATGACTTTATTTCTGTTACATTTTGTTGCTGTTGAAAAAGATACATTGTGTATCCTTGTAATCAGAAATCCAAACCAAAGAAAAAAAATAAAATACAGAAAAAAAGAATTCATAAAATTTCTTAAAAAAAACCTGAAAAGATTTTTAAGAATTATACCAAAAGAAGTATGAGTTTGTTGCAGAGAATGTCAAGCAATAGCTGTATGTATAAATGTAAGTGTACGTGTATGGGTGTGTGAAAGTAAACACGTTTGTTTATAAAAAAATATGGCAGGAAAAAAAAAAAAAAACATGAATCCTTTTACTAATGGAATGACATTAGCTGTCATGTTGACAATGAATGAACATAAAAGTTGGCAACACTTCGGAAATAGAAAAATGAACAGCAGCCATCAACAAAAGCAGCAACAGCAGCAGAAGCCGCAGTAGGTCTTAGTTTCAACAACAGCAGCAGGGCCATTGACAGCTGCAACTACAAAATATGATAAACAATAGACACAGACCATTAAAAAATTTATGGATGGTACTAAAAACTAATGGTGATGATGACAACACAATGTTGACCATTAAAAAATTTATCTACAGTCTTTTTTCAACCTTTTTAATAACGCAAATCTTTTTTTTTTTTAAATGAAAATGCTTTTGTTTAGCTTAAAAGGTTTATGATTGTCAAAAAATATTATATAAAAAAAATTTTTTTTTTCCTTTGTTTTTTGAAGCTTAATGATCATGGTTTGATGGGATTTTTTTTGGTTTTTAACATTTGATGGTTTCAAATGAACAGATTTGTTTTCTGTTCTGTTTTTTGGACACAACGTAAATTCCTGCATACATGCACGGATTGGGGAGTTTTCTTCGTAACGATGTGTAGTCTCTCACCTACAATCATATTAGTATGAGTTATTTATTTTGTAGGGATTCACCTTTTTGCATATCAAATACCAAATACAAAACTAAATAAGTTTTTATTGGCTTTTTTTAAAAATTTTGAAGAAAAAAAAACCTTAGAAAAAGCTTACGCATCAGTTTCTTTTATGCAAATACTAATACACATTTATCTAGATCTTTTAACGTTTCAGGTCAGGTATTTAATTCAAAATCCTCTTACTGTCATGCATTCATCTGGTTTTCTACATACATAAAACATTTTAAAAATTTTCCATTCATTAGTTAAAAATTATGTTCTCTTTTTTTAAGTTTCTCTTATTCTCTCGTAGTGCCCTTTTATAAAACCAGTTTAATTTGCTTTGTGCTCAACTTAAAAATAAAATGAAAACAAAATAAAAAAAAAAAAAATTTTTTTTCTATCAAACATTTGGCATTTAAAATGTTTACTTTAACTTTGGCTAAAAGCCGCCTTACTTATTGTACACTTTTTTCATCTATCAACATGAATAACGCCTTTAATCATGTGCTTCAAAGTAATTACTGCTCATTAAGTTGTCTTAAACATGTGGAAATATAAAGGAAAGCACACATAAGACTACACAAACTCACAATTGCACATAAACAAATACATATATAAATACTCGTACAATACAAACATACAAGTTGTTAGTGTGCATATAAACTCATGTTCACCTTTAACATTCATAGGTTTTAAGCCCCGGTATTAGAGCTCACCACTACAAATAGACTGGCAAAAATCATAAAAATTAATGTATTGTATGTGAAATTCGTTTCTCCCCGCCAAATTCAAAGCAAAATTTTTTTTTCTGCTTTCTAAAGTTTAACGAAAATTAAGCCTTGAAAACAATTCTTTTCACTAAATTAACTTTTTTTCAGTGGGAAGCAAAATTATATACAACTAAATTTGCTGTGTATGGAACAAGTCATGTCTTATACGAGTGCCTAGAAGTTTTTTGGAAGACATCCTAAGTCTGACATGAGTTTCTACAAGTTTTCTATCTTTTGAGTGACAAGAATGTCTCGAAGGCAGCCTATGGATGACATGAGTGTCTAGAAAACATTCTATGCCTGACATGAGTGTCTAAAAGACATTGTATGGATGACATGAGTGTCTAAAAGACATTGTATTGAAGACATGAGTGTCTACAAGTCATCCTATGGAAGACGTGGGTGTGTAGAAGACATCCTATGACGACATGATTGTCTAAAAGTCAACCAATCGATGTCGTGAGTGTATTAAAGACATTCTATGGATGACATGAGTGTCTAGTAGACATTCTATGCCTGACAAGAGCGTCTAGAAAACAGCCTATGGATGACATTAGTGTCTAGTAGACATCCTATGGATGACGTGAGTGTCTAGAAAACATCCTATGGATGACATGAGTGTCTAGTAGATCTCCTATGCCTGACAGGAGCGTCTAGAAAACAGCCTATGGATGACGTGGGTGTCTAGAAATCATATTATGACTGACATGAGTGTCTAGAAGTCATTCTATGGATGACATGAGTGTGTAGAAGACATCCTATGACGACATGAGTGTCTAAAAGTCATATTATGACTGACATTAGTGTCTACAAGTCATCCTATGGATGACAGGAGTGTCAAGAAGACAGCCTATGGATGTCATGAGTGTCTAGACGACATCTGATGGACGACATGAGTATGTAGAAGACAGACTATGGATGACATGAGTGTCTAGAAGTCATATTATGACTGATATGATTGTCGAGAAGACATCCTAGGTTAGGTTAGGTTAGGAAGGGTAGTGTGAACTACACATCCACTCGGAGACCCAATTGAATCCATTGTGATTCCCTTAATTTATAATTTATTGAATAATTGCAGCCTTGGGCAATGACAGATGATATAATCTATATTTTCTGGCTTCTCTTCATCCCCACACATCCTACAGAAATCCGGAGTGCCATTTTCCCATATGCTGGTCCTCGCTCTAACCGGGCAATGGCCAGTCAAGGCGCCTAGTCAGGGCCCCTGTAATACCCAGCGAAGCACACCTTAGCAAGCAGCTTCCTATTGCTTTCTTTCCCCAACGCATCCCACCATACGACACATCCATAAGAAATCACCGGCCTGAAAACCGATGAAGAAGACATCCTATGGATGACGACTGTCTAGAAGTCATATTATGACTGACATAAGGCAGAAGAAATACAAGAGTACTATAAAAAAAAAGAAAGGTAATCAAAAAGGCAAAAAAATATGATAAAAAAGAAAAATGAGTTAAATTTGTTAAACACAAAAGAGGTCAAATGCTAATGATCTGCTCAAGAAACAACCAAAACTAGAGTTTTATTTTTTTATTTTTTTTTTTTTTAGGCAAACATCTGCCAGTTACATTAATTAGTATGAAGTTCTGAATATACGAGTGCATATATTTTAAAATAATATATTAAATATAATAAAATTTTTTTCTTTTCTTTTTAGCTTCTGATAAGCTTTTTGCCAGGTAAGTCTTTTTTAATTTCTTTTCGTAAACAATTTAGTTTAATTTAACAAGAATAAAAAGAAAAAAAAAACACAAACTTTTTAACACCAACACCATTTAATGTTTAAACATAAATTTATTTCTAATTTGCAATTAAACAAACTGCTTAAACTTTTATATTTGCATAGAAATAAAAGTTATTTTGCAACATTTAAAACTACTTTTAGTTACTCAAATACAGACATCCTTATTCTGCCCCTGTAGTTACGAATAGTTTCATTTGATTATGCATTCATGCTTTTTCAATATTTAGAGACGACAGCCCCACCCGCACCTCCCCGCCCACAAAAAAAGTCAGTAAATGTGAAAACTTTTAAATTGTTTTTTTTTATTTTTTGTTTTTCTTTATATAAGTGTATGTATATATGTGTGTGTTTGCTAGTCAGCTGAAAAATGTTGTTTTTTATGCAAAATTTTTTTTAATACTTTTATCGCTCGCTTAAATACATGTGTACTTTTAGAGATAAAAATAAGGGATTTACATCAATATTTTACTGGTTGGCATACAATTTTTAAAAAGCTTAGTTTTGTGCAAAAATTTTAATTATAATTTAATTTAACAAACTTTTCAAGCTAAACACAAAAGTTATATAAGCGCCAGCGGCAGCGTATGATTAATATTTAACTGACATTAATATTAATCATACGCCAATGAGTTTCAATGGAATGTAGTTGTATTTTAACGTTTAAACTTGCTTAATTAATAACAAAAGGCAAGCAATCTGTCATATATCTTTGGACTTTCATTAACTAAAATCTATTTACAAATAAATTTAATTGAAATTCCGCAGGCTGTTTTAATTAATTTGTTAGCATACATTAAATGAAAAGTAAATTCTCTCTTTAGGGTTAATATTTGTTTGCTTTCAATCTCTGTCTCAGCTAGAATTTTTCGAGTTATTAATTCCAACAAGATTTTCTTTATTTAGAATTTCAAAGAACATTTCATAGTAGAATTTTTTTTTGCTAAACGAAGAAAGAACTTAACTCTAAGAGCGCTCAACATTTTTCTTTTGAACAAAACTTTGTTGTAACTGCATACATTCGACTAAATAGAACTGAAACTTTTTACCAAAAGATTTGCTCAAGTCAAAAGTTTTTAATGTATATTATTTTCTTGCATTTATAAATATACTCGCTGTCGGAACGTTAAGAATGTGAAGAAAGTTGTTATTATTTTCACAAGTAATTTTTTCCAGTTATTTTTTCTTTTCTTTTCTTTTCTTTTCGTTTTGTTTTTTTTTTTTTTTTTTTTTTGCATTACAAGTGTTGGGGAAAAAAATGAGGATAAATGAAAAATAGAACCAAAAAGAAAGTTTCATTAAAATGAAACGTACAATTTAACGAATTATTTCTGTTTAAATTTTTCATGTTTTTTTTTTTTTTTTTTTGTTTTCAGCTGCGTATGGAATGTTTTTTTCTTTATTTGCAAAATATTTTTGTTTTGTTTTTCGTACACAATTTTCCATATCACGAATTACGTTATAGAGCGGAAGGGGGGGGGGGGGGTTGGGGAGGGTTAAAGGAGAAATTTAGCTTTACCTTTCTTTCTGAAAAAATTGGGCGTTGAGAAATATTGAAATATTTTTATACCAAAAAATTTATATACAAAAATTATATATAGAATTAATAAAGGAAGGACCTCTTGTGCAGCCCACATATGCAATAAAGCAAATAAGGACTTTTTTCTAAATAACTCTGCTTAAACCGGAAATTATATGAATTTGGATTCAGAAGAATTCCTTCAGCAAAAAAACATGCTTTCTTATATGCACCATTATTGCCAGATCCTTGCAGATAATCTACTTCTGCTACTTTTATTTTTTTATTTGCGTTTAACAAAATCTACATAATAAAGTAGAAAAGAAATTTTCTAATATCCCAACCATTTAAAAGTCTGACAAATTTCTTTCAATTAGCACAAACTTTTGCTTGTCCGCAAAAAGCATTACCATGATTATTAAACCCAGAAAGGATTCCCGTTCCACTTCAATATCAAATACCTCGTACTCTAATTGTACTTCTCTTATTTTATATCATATACCTCGTACCCAAATAAAAATAATATTGTCACTTTATTTAGAGAGTACGATCCGCACATATCCTGATTTTACAAATTAAGGACTTCACTGATTATGTCTGCTGGTTTATTAGTGTAAAATAGAATTGCTTAGATTTTCGTCTGTAAAGTCGTAGGATTTGTATTTATTTTTGTAGAAAAAAATATGGACGTATACAAGCCACTCCCTTGTTTGAAGCCTTAACTAATCGCTAAACAAGTCTAATCCGAATTTTTGGGAAAAGTGGTTCAAATATGGGCTACTTTCAGGAGTCTTATAGTGTAAAAGATTTTATTGAAGGCAAAAGGTTCAATCATCAATTTCGCTATCGAGTGAACCCAATATAATATCCTCAGTTTCAGATTATAAACCTCCGTATCGAACGCTATAAACACTTTGTTCAATAATCAAAGTAGATAGTAATCGCTGAAATTTATAATAGAGAAATATGCTAACCAAAGTGCACTCCACTATGCACTCTACAGGGACACTAGAAAAACATTTTCTTATGTTCCGCAAAATTTTTGAATGAAATAACTTTATATCTATAAAAAAATCCTTTAAAAAACTATTTCTATGCAGTCAACGCAAACGTTTCCAATATATTTTGGCAGACATATTAAAACCTTAGAAGGCTTCATTGAAAAATTGTGTTGCTCTCATCCTTTAACAGAGGCAAAACGATTCTAGTGATCAATTCCATGCCAAGACTTCGAAATATGGTGAACTAAAAATTCGAAAATTTAATAATCTGAGAAAAATCTATGCTGGTCTCAAGGTTTGCAGAGTATATTGCCTTTTTTCTACAAAATGTCAAGGCAAAATATATTTATGTAGGGTGTCGAATGTTTCTGTAGCTGCGTATTTGGCCAAAGTTCCATCTTGATTTAACCTCATTTTTTTTGTTGCAATTATGGTGTCAATACATTGAAGCTTGTCCACGCATTACATTGTAGTCTGCATGAGATTCTTAAGCATCTGTTTTGGTTTAAAGTTGTTTTTCCGAAAGCATCTTTGCTAGAATTGTTTGTATGTCGCAAAGTCCTTAAAAAATATTTTACAGTTGCATTCCTGGTAATCAAGCGACTTAAGCCGGTTGTAAAGTAAAAGATTCTACCAAATAATTTTAATAGATAACATGTTGCTTGGAAGAAACATGAATCCATTTTAATAAGAAAAAAAAATAAAAGATTTAGAAATATATTTTGAAAGGATTCGTCATTGTGCCTTCCAAAGGACGAGAAGAGATGCTTGCTTGGAAGACAACCTAAATCCATTTTAATAAGAAAAAAATAAAAAATTTAGACAAATATTTTGAAAGGATCCATCATTTTGCCTTCCTAAGGACGAGAAGAAAAGTTATCATAGCTGCTGCTTGAAATGAATAGATTTTTTTCTAAATATATGTTTCTACTCGTAAGACTGATAATTTTATCATGAAACTGATTGTCATATTTTGCAGTTAAAGTCCTTCGTTCTCCTATTTGGCCATCTTTCTGTTCTAGAGTCGGGGTTCTGTTTTCCAAGAACTATTTAAATTTTCAGTCATTTCTGTATTCTTCTTTATTAAAATGACTTGTCCTTTTCTCTTTTATTATTAAATATTTAATGCAAAATCGTGTATTTTAAAACTATTTATGTTGTTTTTATCACTAAAAATGAGTTTAAATAAGAAATTTCGTTTTTTTTTTTATTATTATTATTATCAAACTTCAAAGGTAAATTAAATTCGGCACGTGCTAGTAAAATATTTTGCTCAGCGAAAAACAAAATTGTTACCATAACAACTAAAGCTATAAAAAAAATCAAGTGTATGCAAGAGTGTGTGCGTGTGTGTTTTCATACGCACATAGCGAAGCAATTTAAGCCAAGTCAAGAGTATTTTTTCCTCCTGCCATCCTTGAGAAAGTAATATGTTTAAAATAGTTTTTTTGTGGAAATTTTTTCTTTTGTTTATTAACCCTCCGTTACTATCGTATATTTCACTTACTTCGTTACTATCATTGGGTGTTATCCACCCATGCCTTTTAAGTATCTGCGTTTCTTAACAGTCAAATTCAAATATACAAATAATGTAATTTTTTAAAGTAATAGGCACTAAAATACCGAATAAATTTAGTTTTATTCGTATTTCTATTATTTTATTTCAAATTCTATGTTGTTTATTTATATTTCATTAAAAAAAAGAAATAAAAAGTAATATTGAATGTATTATGTAAAACAAGTGATAATTAAGAAAATTTTCAAGGCAATCCTCTGCGGCTTACTGATTCGGAAAGCTGACAAGCTATAGAAAAAAAAGTTATTTAATAATATTTTTTTAAACAAAGTAAAAATTTACGTAAAAATTTAAATTAATATCATCATGGTTTTCGTAATTTTTTGCCAATGCTGAGTTCGTAGAGTGATAGCAATTAGTACAGGGTGGCTGTGACTTTTGCAAATAAAAATTTCGCATTTGCAGCATGTTGCTGTTGTTTTTCGGTCCTTTTTATTACCGCATAACTGACAACGACTCTGTTTAGATCTTTTGGCTGGTAGTGATATTTTTTCTATATCATTCTGATTTCTACAAAGTTGTTTAGTAAATTTGAGACAGCTTATTTTGATATTATTTGGCAATGTCATAATTCAAATCTTTGTATTTTACTTGCACCTTTAAAATATATATGTTTGTATATTCCACAACTAGATCCAGAAGTTGAAAAAAAGTTCCCAACTTTCAAATGGCGTTGTAACTTTTTCTAAAGCAGCCGCTAACTTTGGAACACTTGCGAATATATTTTCAGCCGGTGTTCGCGTTCTTAGAAATGGATCTTTTCGCCATGTAGTTCCATCTTTTCCGATGTATTGAATTTCATGATTTCCTTCGTCTTCTTCAAGTTCCTGCTCTGAAACTGACTCAGGATTGCTCACTATTTCTTGGTCACTTTCATCACTACTCTCATCTCCAATACTCAAGCTAATATCTGGGGGTTACTCTGTATTTCGAATCGAAAGTAAAAGCGTTCGAATTGCAATGTAAATAAGATACAAATTAGAACAGTTTTCTTTTCGAATAGAAATACAGAGTAACCTACCTGATAAAAGCGACATCAGTCGCTCCTGCTCTCTTTCGTAAGAACTCATTTTTTATCTTTTTAACACTATGTGATGCACTTTTATACTGATAATAAAAATTATATTGTCGTTTTGTACGTAAAAAAATCACAAAAAGAAACTGATCATAAATTTATGTCTATGATGCCCATGGAATAACGGTATATCTATTTGTGATAATAACAGGTGCGCTTATTCTCACACGCGATCACACAAAATTTGATGTGCAAGGTTACTATGGATGGGTATAAAACACCCAAAAAAATTAAACGTTAATACTATCGCGGGTGTAAACCACCCAAGCTCTTTTTAAAACAAATTTTATGTTAATATAATAACGGATTAATGTTGTAGAATGTACTTCTAAACATAAAAAACCATTCAAGGGTGGATTACATTAGAATAAAAGGACGATTTTCATGAAAAATTATATAGTTTACTTAAAAGTTCAGCCTTCTGGGTGGAATCCACCCAGACGATAGTAACGCAGGGTTAAAGTATTAGTACTCGTATTTCATGTAGCAATTTTTCTTTAGTTATGAAAGCTTTTTTCTTATATTTATTTTGAAATTAATTAGTACGCTGTTACATTGTGCTGTTATAAAGTTTTAATATTCTGTGAAAAGTTTTGGAAATATTAAATAAATTTAATGTAAACTGTAGTGCTACAACAGCTTGGCTTACGATCAAACCAACAGTTGTAGTGTGGTTTTTAATTTATATATTTGATTGCAATTCAACTGATTAGCTTTAAGCTAGAAATATTTTTACAATAATTTTAAATGGAATTTGATTAAGAATTTCTGGTAAAATGTAAATAATTAAATGGAAATGAAGATTACATATAATCAAACTGTTTATGTTTAGCAAACTCTAGAGAGAGCGAGAGAGAGAGAGAGAGAGTGGAATTGAAATGATATCATTAAACACTTCAAACAAATTCCATCAGATTATTTTAAAGGGAAAAGGTAACATTGTAGCAATAATGCCTGTCCTTTTTCCACCGAAATTTCTCATCCTAATTACTATAAGCTTTTCTCTTATTATAAATCATAAAACCAACACTGTGGCACAAGTCTGTTGCATTACATTTTTTATGTGTGTCATTTTAATAAAAAAGACTTTCATTGTGGTGTCTTTGGCTGGATTTTTCTATGAATATACTTTTAATCCTTAAATTAATTTAATTGTAATTTATCACACAATTTTATTGTGTATTTCTGTTAAACAATCTTCTATACTTTTAATGCTGATGTTATTTTTCTGCCTGCCTCAGCATGTCTATTCAAGTTAATCCCTTGTTTTTATTAATATTATCGTATTTTTTTTTATTATTATTAATATTTTTCTTTTATTATTATTATTAGCATTTATTACAGTATTGTGTTTAACCATAAGTTTTTAGCAGATCTTTGTTATGTCGCTATTTAGGTTAATTCTTTAGGAACTTTTATAGGCATTTAAAGAGCGTATAGGAAATGCCAGAGTAGGAATTTAAAGAGCTCCATACGAGCAAATTCCATTCGTTGCTTTGTTGCATGCTGACGAACTTAAGGAAGAATTTGGTGTTTTTCTGAACACCTTCTGTGAGGCTTAAGACACTTGATGTGTCCGGAAATAGCAAAAAACGTTGTACCATGCCAAAAATTGCAAGGACCTAATGACTGATGCTGCTAAGGGAACAATAAAATATATAAGTAGTAGACGTGTTTCACTTTAGATGGAGCAACGTTTTTCCTCACCCTCACCTCATATTGTCAAAATAAATTTCCATAGGAGTCGTCCTTAATACGATCCAGCGCGATATGGCACAGGAAACGATGGAACTTTCATTTCCTAGATGTGAATTTTGAAAAAAAATTCTACACTTAAATAACAATTTTTGAAGCTTTCTACCTGAATCAGTAATAAGAAAATTACTGGTGTTCTTGAATAACAACTTTTGGTGATTTTCTTCAATAATAGATTATGTCGACTTATGATGATTTGACTTTCGAAAAATTATATTTTATATGAAAATCCAGTTTCGGATTATCATGGACTTTTCTTTATTTGTTTTTTTTTTTACAAAACAAGCTAACTCCTGAATTGCTTTCAGCAATAACAACAAAAGTCCTAATGCGGGACAATTTTTAAACCATTTTAAGAAGGAATAAATGTTGAATACCTGACAACATTTCAAAATTTTCTTCTATTTTCAGTTATTAATTATCACTTATATTGATAGAGCCGTTTTATACATCTCTGATACGATCCACGTTTAACGTAATTTTTGCATGAACACAAAACATCTTATAACTTATATGTACGAAATTATTAAAAGATTACTTTGAAAACTGTCATCCATTGAATTGAAAAAAGTAAGTTCAAGACAAAACTGATCGTTAAATACAACCAGAAATCAAATTATAAATACATACATACATACGTACATACGTAGAAAACCACACTGTTTTTTCATGTTAATATTAAAAAGATTTACGAAAATAAACGATTTGACGCCTTTATCGCTAAATTAAACTTAAGTGTTATTAAATATTTATAGATGTAATTATATGTGTTTGTAGTTGTGTGTGTGTTTGAGTGTGTTTGCATAATAAAATATTTACCCGAAAAGAATCCTTCATTAAATAAGTAAATTTGATTGTATCTCTGAATATTAACAATGTTTAATCCCTCAAAATTTTTACGTATGTAAGTATATGAACGTATTCACATACAAGAACTGTTTTTTTTACACATAAACAACTTAAGTGAACGATGATAATAATAAAGCAAATACTCACTCACTCATTCATTCAGTCATTCATTTACAAAAGCTTATGCTCGATTTTCTCTTTCATTTACAAATACGTACAACAATAACACTTTTGTATTCTCCACAACTTGATTGTAAGCGATGGTGCTGCTGCTGACGCTGCTGCTGCTGCGTGCATTCGTTCGTAAGTGTTCGTTGATAGATTAACACTTTTGTTGTAAAACAAAACGTACTACTTTTACAGTATGCGTGTAAGTATGTGTGTGTATATTCATAAGTATACTTGATAATAATTGTAAAATATTGCAGAGAAATAATTTTTTTTTTTAAATATTGTCTTTATTATTATTGTTGCTATTGCTGACAATTTTGTTGTTGTTTTGAATGCTTTATTAGGATGTTATTAATTTTAAATAAATAGGTTTTGCTGCTGCTGCTATTCAGCCTCTGCTGTTGTAAAAGTAAGCTCATTCAAGTGTTACAATTTATTAACAGTATTTCTTAGTGTTGTTGATTTTATTGCTTTTTCTGTTGATTTTGCAATTGTTAATTTATGTGCTTGCTTTTAGCAGTTATCATTCATTGTCTGCTTAATTTTGGTTTTTCTGAGAAATATGATGGAAACAAAGTTTATTTTTGAATTTTATCATAGTTTTATTAACAAGAATTATTCGTTTTATTTATTTAACGATTATTTTTTCTACGATTTTTAAAGATTTACTTTTTATAATAATTTTGCTTTTTTTTTCTTTAGTATTTATTTTCTTACTTTTTCACATTTTTATTAATTTAGTATTTTTAAACATTTTGATATTCTTCATTTTTTAGTTATCTCTTTGCACTTCTCATCAATTTTAAGCTGTAAATCTTTTTACCTAATATTTTTTTTATTTTGTTAAATTTATTTAGGAATGTGGCAAATCTAATTAAATTTGGTGTTGTGTTTTATCGGCTATTGTTCGTAAAATGTAATGATCAGAAAGACGTCACTTATTATTTCAACATACACGGATGTATAGAAAAAAGCGTTATTTTTTCGGTAGAAAACACTAAACGTCGTCAGTATTCTTGTGTATAATGCTTTCTCTACTTGTTAGGTAGCTCTGTTGAACGTGATTATATATTGAATTTATATATATTTCGAAAGAAAATTAAATACGAGACTTCTTAATACTAAATTGACTTCGACACCAACGCGGGCGATGAGTGAAAAGTTGGGGCATAGTAGGAGGATTGTGAAGCCAACTTTCTCCTTTTTTCAGTGCTGAGGACTTTTGCCAAATAAATGGTAACAAATTTGAAACATCTAAACTGCTGTTTGAATTTAAAAGAAACTTGAAACCGCTTTTGTGACATTCTTGTGACTCCAAAAAACTTCTTAAACTTGAAAAGTTTTAAAAGTGACTTGTCTTCTTTTGTACACTGCTATAAAGTTTGAGCTAAATAGATTTCTCAAGAAAAAAAGCAATTTGAAAAATAACTGACTACAACATATAAAGTTAATGTAAAAATCAGTTAAAATTTTTAAATTGGGAAGTAAATAACAAACACCTATCAAATAAGCTACAAGTACATACGTTTGAAATGTTTTTCAAAGGACCAGTAGAATAAAATTTAAATTAAATTACCTGTTGCTAAACAGATGGTCAGCTTTCTTTATACAATTTTTTGTTTAATTTTGTTGATTTTTTAATTAAATTCAAGTTTTATTATTATTGTGAAAAATGCTGGTTGTAATTATCAATATACTTTAATTTTTATATTTTTTATTAACAATTAAAAAAAATTCTTTCAACACGTTTATTGAAACATTTATAATACTCTGTAATTTTAACAATTTATTTGTAGTATAATAAAATTTTTTTTTTTTTTGTTAAATTTTCACTTTTTTTCTGCAATCTTTACACACATTGTGTTTGATTTTTTCAACTCAATAGCTGTTGCTTATTTTTAATTAAAATTTTTAAACTTTAAAACATTTTTAACAGCAATTTTTTTTCATGAAATTATTGGTTGCTTTTTTATATTTTGATATTTTATTGTTATATATTATATTTTACATGGCTGGGAATCTGCAAAGAAGAAAAATAATACATTGATAAAAATATTCCCTTTGAATATTTAATAACATTTTTGTTTTTATGAAAATTTTTAAAATTATACTTAAGTTATTTTGTCAAAAGTTCACAGAAACTTTTGTGGGCTTTTTATCTCAATAATTTTCGTAAGACATTTTAATCCTGTAATTCTTCGAACTTAAACTTTTTGACTCAGTGTTAGTGTCCTGAAAATTCCAGTTGAAGACCTTAATGCAACAAAAAATAATTAATTATTGAGGGTGGTGTTGGCTGAAGTAGTTAGCGCGTTGACTATTAAGCAAACAATGACTTGGGGCCTGGGTTCAAACCCTGTTCACAGCAAATCAATTTACATCATTAATATCTCTAATGTACATTAGTGAGACATTGTATTAATTGTTGTCGGACTATTTAAGTGATGAAGGCATAGCACTGGTCACTAAAAAACTCTTCCGACAGCGATTGGTGCTATCCAAGCTAATGTACACAACATCGCCCTCCTTCGTCGGTTAGCAGAAACATCGGCGAAGTAAAACAATTAATAAAATGCCTGCTAATACAGCTTAACAAAGTTAATGCGTCTACTTAGCACCGGAGGCGCCTCAACACTGCCTAGAAAATTAACATAACGCGCAAAGTCTGAAAGAGTTAAGGCTTTCAAAATTTTTAACATCTTTCTTCTCTACCCTATCCCTCTCCCTGAGTTCCGGCACAGTTCTCTGCATACGTAGGTGTCATTCCCTGAGTGCTGGTCCCAATGAAAAAAAAAACAAAATAATGACAGAAAAAGTGTTTCAGAGTCAGTCTGTTATCTTTCTGACTATTTCTTGAAAACAAAAAATAAACAAATTTACTGAAATGATCTTCGAAAATTGTCACAAAATATACCAGCCAAACTTGAACATCTTTAATAATTCCGTTAAATAAAATTATTTCATTTTATTTCATAAATTCCCAAGGCTCTTTAAATAACCAAATTAATTCTGCAAATAATAAATATTTGTTTTTCCTATCAAACAAAAAAAAAAAAAAAAAAACAAACAAACAAAACCACAATCAAACAACAAGAAATTTAATCGACCGTAAAGAATTATTCACCTTTAGCGTGCAAGTCCTTAAATGTAGGAGGACATTTTTGGAAATATTTTATAGATTATAACCACCAAATGTGTTCATTTATGAGTTGTTGTGGCATGACGAACAGTTTAATATTAAATTTAATTTATTGTCAAGAATTTTTATAGCTTTTAAATCAAACATTTCAAATCAAAAGAAATGTAAGACAAAAGCTAAAATGCGAATAAAAAAGAAATAAATTTATATAGGCGATTAAGTAAACAGCTTTTATTGAAATTATTGTAAAAAGGTTTAAAGGAGTTTTCAATCAAGGAATGCTACTGTTGCGATAGAGATAAATCAAACTGTTTTACACACAGTGCAGGTCATGAACAGTCACTGCAGGACAACGAAAATGATAAGAGAATGGTCGGAAATCAATACGAACCTCAATTTAAGGCGGGTAGGCAACACATGTTCTTCAACTCTATACATTAAGGACATTTAAAGAACACTATCTAATTTTCTTTAACAGAGTGTTGTTTTTATATAAAAAATTTTGCATGACTATAGAAGTGATAAAGTCTACAAGTTAAATTTCGTAAAAAATAGGTCACAAGAGTCTTTTTAAAAACATTTGACAAAAAAAAAAGTTCAATCCAGGGCATTCACCATAGTTTAGTATGCTTCTTGGAACCTTTATAAATAAAAAATTTATCGTTGATCTGAAATAAAAATGAAAATAAAACAATTTTACGACACGAAACAAGACAAATCACATTGTCCTATTGGAATGTTTTAATTTTATTGATTTTTCTCCCTCTTTCCCGGCCTCTCTTCTAATATGTTTACTTTGATACTTTTGCAATCCTTCAGACATTTCTGTTGCTGAAGTGGAGGTTTTGTGTTTTTTTGTTCTATGAAAATTGCGTGCGTGCCAGCAAGTGATAAAAATCGTTCAATTTATTTTCATTTTCTCTAAATATTTTCATAATATTTTTTTGGTTTTGTTTATTTATGAATAATTAACCTTGTAATTCCTTTATTTTATGTGTGAGTTTAATGAATAAATTATAAAATTTATTAGAATTTAGTTGTCTATTGACAGAAACTACATTTAAATTATTTCCAGCCTGTTCACTTGTATGGCATCGAAAGTTTGTGATATTAATTTCAAAATTTAAAATTAATTTCTTCATAATAAGAATATTTTATGAATTTAAATTATAATTATCTTTTCTGCCATAGAAAATATTTTCGTCTTGTTAGTGTATGTTCTTTATGTGTGTTTATCATGAAATAAACACCGTGACAAATCGTAAATGCCAAAATAAAAATTAAAAGGTATTTTTTTTTTGCAGCAGTTAAGGGGCGGAAGCTAATAATTGTGCTCCTAATAATAAAATTTTATATCAAGCGAAACCAAAAATTAATGATAACCTTGAAATTAATTTTGGAATAAAAATGACACGTAATCTAATTGAAATGAAATATACGTGGTAAAACAACAAAAATTATAGGTTAGGTTAGGTTAGCAGGCTGCTGGTAAAAGGAAGATTATATTCCAGCTCACTTGGGTCCTGTTGTGGTTCCATTGTGCTGCCTGTAATTGAGGAGAGTCATAGAGAAAGGGACAAAGAAGAACAAGAGATGGATGGGTGGGAAAAATTAAGGCAAGCGGTGAGTCTTGCAGTGAAACGAGCAGGATGTCAAGCCCACTATTGGGTGAACAATCCACTGCTCCTGATAAAGGAGCTAAGACACGGAGTTCCGCGACTGAGGGCTCGGAGAGGGTACTGATGGATATGCTGCCTAGAAAGCGAAGGCGGTGATCCTCCATAGCTGGGCAGCAGCATAGAAGGTGTGCGATGCTTTCTTCTTCTTCCTCGTCATTGCAGCTGGAGCAGTATTCATTGTATGGTATACCCATGCGTCTGGCATGGGTGCCGAAGGTGCAGTGTCCTGTGATTGTGGCCACAAGATTGCGCATTTGCGTTTTGGGGAATTTTTGTTTCTGTTGACGACTAGGCGAGGCCATAATGTCCTTGCTGTGGTGCAGGTTGGCTAATTAAACCATCTGGTTTGTGCCATCTGCATAAGCGCTTCATGAATGCGCTTTCAGCAGGCCAAGAGCGGAAGACCACAGAAGTTGTCAATATCAACAGCCTCTAACTCTGTGCCAATCTTGGCCAGATTGTCAGCGATGAAGTTGCCTATGTTTTCCCCGTGTCCCCGGATCCATATAAGGGTAACACTAGAATGATTAGCCACTGTATTTAGTGACTTCCTACACTCCAGGGTAAGAAGGGATGTTGTATACACATCCGAGACTGCAATTATTGCCGGTTTGCTGTCGGTTATGATTTGAATAACTCTGCTTGTTATCCGATAGGCAGTCGGATATTTCAGCTTGTAAGATGCTACATTCATCCAGGAGTATGAAGGAAATCCTGATCCCGAATTCGTCAATGTAGACACCCCCGCCAACCCTGGAGCCCGTTTAGAGCCATCCGTGAGCACTCGTTGGGCCCCATGCGGTGTAGGGGGGAGGTCGTCCGATAAAGAGTAGTTAAATACTCTATTAAAGGAAGGTTTTGGAATGCAATAGTCAATAAGATCAGGGAGAATTCCAATGGTCTCTACAATGCTAGCATGACCCCATGGTCGATGTTTCCATGCGTCAATTGTACTCAGTCGTACCGCAGTGCGTAGTGCTAACTTCCTAGCCAACATATCAGCCGGAATACAGCCCAGCATAGCGAAAAGAGCCTTTGTAGGCGTCGTTCTAAGGGCACCAGTTATCATGATTGCCATTAAACGAAGAGTTTTCTCGCTTTCGCTTTGTTGCCAAGTTTAGTGCTTTCCACCAGATTGCTATACCGTAGGAAAGTGTTGTTTTGATAACCGTTTCAAATATCCAATTAATCCCTTTAGGACTTAAACCCCAGGAGGAACCAATGGCTTTTCTACAAACATATAATGCCGCTAAGGCTTTTGTTGCACGAGTATGAAGATTGTCTCTCCATGTTAATTTGTTATCAAGGATAATGCCAAAAAAAATTTGGCCTTATCCGATAGTGCTAGTGTAGTGCTATTTTCTTCGGGTAAAGTGAAATTGGGAAGAAGATCACTAGTTCCGTTTTGGTTGGATTGACACTGAGGCCATTCTGTAAACACCAGCTACTGACCTCGCTTAGTGCATCCTCCAATCTGTGCGTAATTGTGTCAAGATGGAAGCCCGATATTGCAACTGCCACAGTATTGACGCACATGGACTCCAGTTTCTTTAGCAGAACGTTGATTTCAACATTCCATAACAGAGGTGATAGAACACCACCTTGTGGCGTGCCCTTGCGGGCATACCTGTTGATGCGCGCTTCCCCCATGGTGGATGAGATGGCTCTGCATTGAAGCAAGTTCTTAATGAATTGACATAATGATTGGTTTATTCCCCTCTCTGCGAGAGGTCGGATAATAGCAACCGAGTTGATATTATTAAAGGCGCCCTCAATGTCCATGAAGGCTACCAGAGTATAATTCTTATGCTCAAGTGACCCTTCAATGTGACCTACGAGCGAATGTAGTGCCGTTTCAAGCAATTTGCCTTTGGTTTAGGCGTGTTGATTGGCTGATAAAATATTACTGTCGATTGTCATGGTTCTAATGAGAACGTCGTCTTAATTATTATTTCCAAAGGTAAATTACCCAACTCCAAACCTGCTGTAATGAAACGGTGTATGTATTTTTATAATTCTTGTCTTTGAGTTAATAAATGCGATTTTGTAAAGAACAGTCTAGGACTATTTTTGTGAAACATTTTATTCCTCTCATGATATAAATTTTCAATGGTGGCAAAACTCTAAGCTCAATTCGAAAGCCAGAGTTCTTTCAAATCTCTACCTGAACTTAAGGGTACAGTGGCTTTAGCTACAAACAAATTCATAATTAATAACAAAATGTAAGACCAAGCTTTCTAAGGTCACTAAGTTCGTTCTATCTATAAGAATTAGTGCTTATTGCTTTGTAATATCGATTTAATTGTATATTTAATTGTAATTGTATATTGGCAAGAGTGACTACAAACCTTTTAAAAGATCATGCCCGTATTCCAAAGGTATTCCAATTATATATTTTCTTTTTTTTTTAATATTAAAACTTATACATATTTATATTTGCGTATGAATTTGTGTATGTAAATGATTCCCTTTGTTTTAAATTAGCACTATTGTCTAATTTTCTTTTAACAAGTATTAACACTTTAATTTAATTGAGCTTTCTTTGATTTAATTAAATATTTCACGCCATTATTTGATAAAGCTAATTATTTTATTATTTTTTTTATATCCTTTTTGATTTCAACCACAAATTCCTTTTGAAACTATTTTTTTTTTCGTTTAATTTTCAAGTAGATTTTGCCTTTAGATATTCACAAAAGCCTCAAAGGGGTTTTTTTTTGTTTGATTCGATAAATTTCTATTTTGTGAAGAAAAGATTTTCTGCCGACACTTTTGATATTGAACAAGTATTTGATTATTTTTTGATATCTAGTTCGTTCGATTGTATAAATTTAATGGTTAATTTAAGAGCTGAAGTGTTTAGAAGTATTCTTGTTTTAATTTCACCAATTTTATATTCTTAGTTTAGTCTTAATTCTTTAAATAACTAAATGCAATAAGATATGCTTATCCTTAAGAATTCAAAGAAAAGGACTTGCTTTTTTTCTCGCTTGAAGACCTTATTTAGTTAACAGTTTTTTTTCTTAGTTAAATTTATTTTAATTATATTTTCAAGCTGGTTTTTCCACACAACATCTTATTTTTCTTTAAATTTGATTTTTAAGATTCCTTTATTTGATACTCAAATTAAACACATGTTTTTATTTTGATTTTTTGTTTGGTTTTAACGAATCCAGACAACTGTTAGTATCCGTCATCCAAAGGAATGTGGCTACATGGAGTACGCAAGTCTGTTACTAAACTAAAGTATTTTATGCCACAAACAATACTTTCTCACATTGGCATCCTTTTTGCAATAATACAGGGAAATTTTCAAAATGAAAATTAAGAGAATATATTTTGTACAATAAAGAGCATTAAATATGTGAATGAGCTTAAAGAGTTTTTTATTTTGATATGATTTTTTTATAAGCAATCTATACTTCATATCTATTTTTTTTTAGTTCGTTTTATTTACACATAATATAGGTTAAGTTTTTTTTTTCAACATTAAAGTCTATACACAGACACAAACTCTTCAGCTAAATTACAAATCTACTTGTTTATTTATGTTATATACACTCACCTTCATTTGAACATTAGAATATAGAACCGCAAATAACCCAGTGAATTGTTTCTCTTTGATTTATTTATAGATTTTTGTTGGGTAAATTTATTAGGTAGACCTTTTAAAGCTACGTGATATTATTTTTAAAATTAATGCGTACTTAAGATTAATGTAATTGCTTTTTACTCATAAGAAAATATAATTTTCTTTTTTTGGGCTACAAATATGTAGCATACTTTTTTGGATATTATTAAAACTACTTAATATCGTTGGTGTATATATGTTTGCATGACTATTTAAATTTTTTACCACTTTTATGACGATTTTTTTTCTATTTATTCCTTAAAACTGTAGCATACTTTTCTGGGTAGTATCAAATCTATTTGATATTTTTTGATGTGAATATATTCGTCCGAATACTTTTAGATTATATGTAAAGATTATTTTATTTTTAGTTAAAAAATTTTGTAGCATACTTTTGTGGATTTTATTAAAGCTACTTGATATCGTTTGATGTAAATATATTTGTATTACTCATTAAGTTTCTTATTAATTACACGCCCTTCTTATATTATATTATTTTTTTATTAAAAATTTTGTAGCATACTTTTTTGGGTAGTATTAAAGCTACTTGATTTTTTTATGTATGACTATATTTGGCCGAATATTTTAATGGCTTATAACTAATATATACAGCATAATTTATTTTATTTAATTTTAAAAATATGTAGCATACCTTTTTGGGTTTTATTAGAGCTACCTCATATCGTCTAATGTAAACATTATAGTATAACTAATTAAGTTTCCTATCATTTACATGCTCTTTTGATTTTATTTTTAGTCGAAAAAATTGTAGCATACTTTTTTGGGTAGTATCAAATCTACTTGGTATTTTTATATCATTACATTCGTCCCAATACTTGAAAAGCTTATAACTCATATGTACAGATTATTTTATTTTTCGTCCAAAAATATGCAGCATACTTTATTGGTTATTACTAAAGCTACCCAATATCGTTCAATTTAAACATTTTCTTATGACTAATTAGGTTTCTTATCACTTACAGCGTATACTATTGTGCTTAAATACTTCTAACTAAATTTATGATACTTAATCCTTTTACAAAGTCATCAATGTAGAGACATTTGATGGACGAGAAATTAAAATCCATCGAATGCTTAAGCCAGCTTTCTTTTACTTTAGAAACTTGCACATTTATTGCAATCTAGTTGTTACGATAAAAATGAGTATATAATTGAAAAAAAAAATCTTTAATTGCATTCAAATGAATATATTCATCATAAGAGGTCACATTAAGCTGAGCAGTAGAAACAACTTCGATCGTGACCACTAAGAGTATGTTTTAATTGACTCTGTCATAAGTTTTATTCAACCAATTGTAGCTGGTACGGATGGCTACCAATTACCTAAACGAATTATCTGTTATCTGTGCATCGACAACACAAAAACCTTCCATCTGTTTTATTACAGCCAACAAATAATAAAACAGTTTTTTGTTTCCTTTCTCTCGTTTAATTAAGTTACAATTTAATTTGTGGTTGTGTGTATCAAATTATTATGTATAACTAATTTATTTAATTAAAACCAACAATTTAATTTATAAAGTTAATTAAGTTATAGTTTTTAGATGATTTCAAACCCCGTATACAGAATAGTTATTTTGGCTTAATAACAAAGGTGCTGCATGAAACCAAAACAAACCAAAAAAATATATATACTCTGCTGCGTCGAACAATAGAGCCATTAAATAAACTTAAAAATTTAAAGAAAAAAGAACCAACAAAATATATATTTTCCACACTGCCAGTGTTTGCTTTTTGTTTTTTTAATTTTTATATAAAACTAAAAGCGAAATATATTTATTTCATTCCTTTATTTTAGTAAAAATTAAATTTTTTTTTTTTGTGTTCTTTCACTTTCATTAACATGGATTTATTTTTCCTTTTATTCACAAATTGCTTTTTGCTAAAGTAAATGCTTTGAATACATTTTTCTAGCCGCCAAAAACAGAAAAAAATAAACACACACAGAAGCGAGCCACCGAGTGAGCGAACAAAAATGAATTTGTATGTGTGCGTTTGTGTGTGTGTGTGTAAGTATTATACAAACTGTTTCCGGTGGATACAAAGTGAACGGATGCAGCACATATAACAACTGGGTGGTCTTACCGAAAAAAAATAATATTAAATAAATTTAGCAAAATGGAAGAAGTGTATTTGGTTACAAAAAAATTAGGTTATTTTTTGATAATAAAATTATTAATAGACACAAGCCCGTGTTGCATGATGGTGGCTTAAAATAAAAGGATTTCGTTGTTGCTGTTAACGAAATAAAAAAAATTTCATTATTTTTTTATAATAAAATAGATTTATTTGGAACAACTGTCATTAGTTTAAGGTGTAAATATTAAAATTAAAAAAAAAAAACTATTCAGAATATTGACAAGTTTTCTTAAACTCTTTATTTGTGTACGTACGACATTTGTGAAAACTTGATATACATCCTTACTTCAAAATACCGCTACTTGATAGATAAAAACTCACTAATTTTAGATAATTTAATTTTTCGTATTCATTATTTCTGCTTTTAAATTTATACACTAGCTGGGCAAATCCCAAGTGATAAAGTCTTACCGGCTTTTAGGCGCAACAAATAGTCAAAATTACATTAACCGATAAAATAACGTTTCGCTTACACTTTGTTTAAATTTTTAATAATAATGCTCTAACTCTAATGGTAGTACAAGGTTTTCCAATAAGAGTGATATGATTTCTTTAAAAAAAAACACACTTATTGGCAAGGAAATTCCAAAGTTTTTTATTTAATGTGAAGTACAAAGTTTTGTTTATTTACCGCACTACTCAGATGAAAGTGAGCCTCATCGGAGAAGATGATTTTCCTAAAAAAATCCTTATCGTTTTCAAGTTGTTCCAAGGCAAAATCAGCAACGTTCTTCTTGCATATATTTCTCCATGATGAAATTGTAAACACTACTGAATATAATAGAAAACAAATGATAGATCATGACATATTACAAATGGCCGAAATGTCCATTTATTTATAAAAAAATAAAACAGATTTCAAATATGTTTTGGTACAAAATTTCAATATAAATTTTTCTTAAAATAAATTTTAAATCCATTTTAATTTTAAATCCATTTTGCATTATGAATTTGTAGGTAAAAATATAAAATATTTTCAAATAAATATAAAGAAAAGGTCAAATAAAATAGTATTAAAATATAAAATACAACTATTGGACATTCTACATTTTACTCGCTTTAGCAAACCCTTTAATTATTAACATCCATGATTTTTAAAATTTTTGTAGTATAAACCGATACTTACACATGCTGTTTAAAAAAATTTAGGCTTAAACCTTTTAGGCCGCTAAAGAACAAGCCCGCAAATGATGGAGAGACAGACAGACGAACGGACGGAAGAATTTTTTATGTGCATAGCTTAAGACGAATTACTATCTTTTCAAAATGATAAGACGCCAACAATTGTATAATTTATTATCTGAAGCCCTCTACCAGAAGTAGTTGTTAAAACTTTATCAATTTGGCTTGTGTTGCACAGTGTAAAATGTTTAAGTAATAGATTAAACTATACAGGATTTCAAGGTCATTTTTATGTTCAAACTAATGCACATCAAAAACTATAATTACATTGTTTTATCCGACGTTTCGCTGGTATATTCCAACTAGAGATAAGGTCGAATAGAAATATTAACGTAAACTGTTTAAATTTTATTACAAAATTTCTCATCATGTTTTTGTTTGTAATTTTGTACAAAAAAAATTTAAAAAAAAAACAATGTGCGCCATTAGTTAATCACAATATTCAAATATCCGTGATGACCTTCAAGGCAAACAACAACAAAATTAACATCGAAAACATGTTGAAAAGCTATAAAAATATTAATTTTCTCACTTTTTATATGCGGTTGTTGTTATTGTTGTTGTTATTTAATAAACATGACCTACGCAACTTTTGGCTTAAAACAAATAGTAACAACTGATCTGTTATGGAAAATATGTTCATTAACACAACTACACAAAATCACTGATTTATTTATAATACAAATAAAAAATATTATATGTATGTGTGTGTGAGTGTGTGTACTCTCACTTACTTGCAGTAAATTTTATTGAATTGATACTCTTTCTTCTATAGATATTTACCACACGTTAATATTTACTTAATCTGTGTTGGTGCAAAAGAAAAAATAAAGGGCAACAGGAAATGGCATAGAGATAGAGACAAAGAGAGAGAGAGATATAGATAGGAGAGGGAGAACGAGATAAACAAGTGAAAGTTCATACTATGACTGCAAATGATTGTAAATATTTTGTTTTAAATTTTTTTTTCCTTTGTAACTGTTGTTGTTGTTGTAAATGCAGTTAACTAAATATTCACCAGAAAGCAGATTTATTAAAAGTAAGTTGAAATGGGGGCCACGAAAAGGAACGGATTTGAAGTTAAGTTTTTTGCGTTAACTTTCAAAACGCCGTGTTACGTTTATATGTGTACTATATTCCAGAGACAAAGTAGTGAGATAAAATTTACTTTCTTTTTTTTTATATATATTTTTAATTGTTGTTGAATAAAAGAACCAAAATTTTTGACAAACTTGTGTGGAGGATATTTCCAGCTTTTTGAAGACAATTGCAGCGACCATTTTTTATTCAAGATTGTGCGCTACCAGCAGACGTTCCCTGTGTGCCTAATGTAATTTTCTTTTGGAATAAATTAATATTTGTTTTAATTAAAAATAAATTTTATGTATCATTCCTACGCAAACACGAACACATACATACTTTTTTAAGTAGTGGCGGCTTTTTGGGAATTGCCGGCTTTGTTACTGCTATTGGTGGTTTCGTTTTATACAACGCCATCGATTTGCCACTGACCTTCAAGTTCTCTGTACTATTCATATCATTTTTATATCTATAATTTACTTCATAAATCAATTCAAAGAGACCCGTCGATGCTTGATCGTTTTGTGGCAAGTCTACTATAACTTTAACCAAATCGTGTTGGACCATTGGACATATTCTGGCCGTGATTTCAGTTGTATGCGATAAATCGGGTGTAAAATTGATTTCAATCAAAACTGGATTATAATCTTCGTCTAACATTAAATCACAACCGTACAACTCAAAAGAGTTGGGAATTAAATTTGCCTCATCTAAGCTGGGCAGTACTGCAGCAATGATGTTCGCTTTGAAACCGGCAAAAATATGCTTTTCCCAAAAATCTTTTGGCATATTTTGTGTTTTTAAATAATCTTTAAATTGTTGCAACGTCCACATATTATTTTTCGGCAATCGAGAATCACGCTTTGGTTTATTTTTGTATTTAATTTGCACACAATTGTTGGTCAAATGGATGGATTCATTGAAATCATCGGTATTGTATTCCTGGGAACTGAAGCGAAAATAGCATTCGGTGTAGATCCAAATTTGCACTGTATATTCTCGTACAGCGATTAGCATGTATTGACGTACATCGAATTTGGTGCGATAAACTAGAAGAGGACGTTCTAAAAGAAAAATTTATATGGTTGAGTTTTTGAATATCAAAAATTATTTCTTATCAAATAAAGACTAAATATCGCCGTGTCGGGAAATACCATGGTGGAGAAAATCCCTAAGCCCGGCCGTAGGCCGGCTATGCAAGGGATCTATAGTAAGCAACTCAATTTTTTGAAAATAATCCAATATTTTAAAATATTTGAATTTTATTACTAAAGTTTTTCCGCGTAGCCGGCCTCTTTTTGCTTAAAGAAGTCTAATAAAAGCTTTTTGTTACCGAAAAACTTTAAAAAGATCTAGAAGCATAATTTTTGGAAAACTAAATTTACTCGATAAAATATTTTCGAAAAATTTTGTAGCAAAAAGTCTTTTTAATTTGTCAGTAGCATCGACGGAGGAGGAAGCACCTCCTCAATAAAATAAAATATTTTTCACTCCATTTGCTTATTAATACCAGCAATTAAACAAATAAAAAATAAATTTCACCACAAATATTTTTTGACGATACATTTGTTTGTATTTACGAATTAATTTCATTAAATTCAAAATAATCTTACCAATATATTTTTGTGCAACGTAATAACCATTTGCATGGTCCGTGCAGAATTGTAAAATTTCATTTAATTTATTACGTATGACGATACCCTGTCCGCGATTCATGTAACCGGGTTTTAAAATCCACCAATTTTTATAACCATCCCATTTTAAATCAGGATGTTTATCTTCTACTTTTGCCAGCAAATACTTTGATGTTTTAACAAATTCGCTCAGCTCGCTATAAGTGCACTTGATTTTCTCCCATTTGTTAATAACTTTAGTAGAATTTTCTAGGAAACTCTTCCACTCATCATCATTTATTTGCAATGATTCAATATCCAGTAAACTATAATCATCCCATTCCTCTAAGCGTCGTAAAACTCGACTTAGAGCAAAATGTACAACACTTGAACATACTGTGCCATATTGATAATCGATTATTTCTTCGTGCTGCTCAAAGAATCGTATTAAGAAACGCATTAAACTAAAACATTGTGTTATACGATATTCATCGATAAAGGCCGATCGTTCCTCCTCATTGGGACCCAAACGAAAGAAACGAGGATATGTCATGACAGCTAAATCATCCTGACAAAACCATTGCTGCTGTTCGGCGCATGCAATTAGACCAACTTTTGACGAGAAATCCACTTGATAGTTAATGCGTATACGATTTCGATAGGGATTAACATCCCTGTACAAATCTTGTTGATCTTTTTCTTGCCAAATAAAAAATGCCGGTAAATGATTGATTACTTTGCTTATGGCTACAGTTTCAGAATCATTTCCGGCTTTGGCTTGCCTTAGCAGTATTTCTTCTGGCAGATTGTGTAATTTACTAAAACGTCCTGGCGCTAGCTTTTCCAGCCAACCACGTTTAAGCAAAGCTTCTCTTATTGCCTTAAAATTACCAAATACAGTGAAGATCCGTCGATCCCGATACGCTTTATTCACTTTAGCCTTGTAAAGATCGGATAAAGTTTTCGCTGATACCGATGAGGTTCTGTTGCGCATCCTAATTTGGCCATTTGGTTTAACTGCCACCGCTTCATTAATTTTAGAATTTACCATTTTTGTTTTCTTTCTGTCTATATTTTGGGGTTATCCCCCAATTATGTTTTTTTTTTAACTTGAAATTTTGAAATGGAAGCCAAAAATTATTGTTTTCTTAAAACTATTAATAAATTTTGGAAATATTGTTTCGAAATAATATCGAAAATTCAGAGCATACTTTTATTGATTGACAACCGGTCAGGTGATTTGTCAGTTTCATTCCATCAGGGATACAAAAGAAAATGTTTCATGTTCATTTATAACAACCGTTTACACAGGCAAATATATATTTGTTTAATTCTTATGTAGCTGAAAGAAACATTCTTGGAGTTTTGTTTTTTTTGAGATTGTTTTAAATTGAAACATTGCTACTGCGCAAGATAATGTTATAAACATATTTTCATTATAAACATTTTTTTCATAAGAAGAATGGATGTTACGAGTAAATCTAGTTTACAATTATTAAGTTATCTTGATCGAGTTTTAAATCATCTGAAACACACAAATTTGTATTCATTGTTTGTCTCTCTAGCAGCTGACTTAAAACTTGATCAAGAAAATTTCACGCCAGTCCACAATAAACATTTGTAATAAAACTTAAAAAACTATTTTGTTTACAAAACATTTCCCTTCAATTCAAAGCAAAATATACCGACCTTCCCAGTTCAAAAATATATGCGACAGTTCCTTAAAGTGTTGTACCAAAACTGCATGATATTATTAAAATTTATTCCTGTATATTTTTATTCCTAAGCAAATAGTACTTTTACCCGCTTTTCCTGAAATTAACACTAAGATATTACACTTCGGTTATAGCAAAAAAAAATTAATAATAAAAAGTACCATGATTTTCTTATTTTAAACCCCGAGCTTATGTATGTCATAAAAAAAATATATCAAAACAAAAAGTACCAAAAGTACCAATTTGTCCTGTTTTTACCCCTTAAAAAGTACTCTAGATTTAAATTTTGATCCCATGCTATCCATTAGCCAAATTTCAACCAAATCTATGAAAAGAATTTCTGAAGAGAAAAAGTACCAAAACTAAAACAGCATCTAAAGTAAAAAAGTGCCAAAAAGCTTAATTTTTTCCCCATTTTAGCCCTAAAAAAGTATGTAATATTATTAAATATTATTAAAAATATAAAAACTACTGATTTTTTTTACCTATAAAAAAGTACCAAACCTACCATTTTGTACCCTTAAATGGTACTCTAGATTTGAATATTGGCCAGTTTGCTAAATTTCATCCAAATCTATCAAAAGAATTTCTCAAAGAGAAAAAGTACCAAAACTAAAAACGTGTCAAAAGTAAGAAAGTGTTATAATTAAAAAAAAAAATACTAAACTTACTAGTTTTTTGTCATTTCAGCACTCAAGCAGGAAAAAATTTATAAAATATTGGTACAAAAATTAAAAGTACCAAAGCTACCGATTCGTCTCTTTTTTAGCTCTTAAAAAGTACCCTTTGTTAAATTTTTAAAAAAACAAACACCGCCCCGCAAAGCAATTAGCTTGTCTGCAGAAAACACCCAGGATCTCTAGCCGGATTCGAACCGACAACCTCCGGACTACTAGTCTAGCATTGCTACCTATCAGCCATGACGGCACCCGTGGTTGGTTCACATGCAAAAATTCTACTTCCAAATTTCATTTAAATCCATTAAGCGGTTTTGGCGTTGTAGTGGAACAAACATCCAACCTTTCATATTTACAGTATTACTTTCAGGGCTGGCAATAGTGAAAAGTTGCAAAATAAACATCCAAACTATATAAATTAATCGTATATTGGGCGCTTAAAAAAATTAATTACAAACATTGTGCCAATATTTTCACTCTATAAATTATAACAATTTCAGCAATTAAAATTTTGTTTTCGCAATTAATTGGCCCACATTAACCTCAAATTAACCCCGATTTTCAATAAGCATACATGCCAATACTTGCCAACATATATCAACAATGTTTGTATAGAAGTGTTAAATAAAGTGTTTTATTACCATCCATATTATAGTTTACACACACACACACACACAAGCACTCTCGCAAGCATACATTTATGCAAAACTATACATTTTAACACCAGCATACTTGAACTGTAAGAAGCACAAAAAATTGTATTACAATACACAACAACAGGAAATGGAAATCCAAAAAGATAAATAAACACATAAAAAAACCAAACAAACAAACTTGCACAGCTGCAGGTATAAAAGAGATTTATAACCTCATATGCACATACATTCATTTATTTAGAAGCTTTCTTTTCCTCTCATATTTATCTTAGATCCCATAATGCAATTTTGCAATATAAAAAACTTATAACCTTTTTACATTCTTTCATCACATGGTTGGTTTTCTTTTCTAGCTGCAACATTGTTGTACAGTGTAATAATGTTTCTCCAAAAAAAAAAAGTATATATATATATAATCCACTTTTTTGTCGAACAAAAGCCCAGGTGAATGTTAAAATGTTTTTAAATGTTTTGCATTTTTGGTTATTCTTGGATTATATATGAAAATAATACAGATATACACATGGGAAAACGAAAAATACGAGGGTGATCAGTGAATTTTCAGAAAAAAATTTTACGGATAAATATTAGGAGGCTAGAGTGCAAAGTTTGAGAAAAAGGCTTTGTTTATTCTGTAGCTGTGTATATCAGTCGATGATTCTACTATGCAGGGGTTATGGGCTTTCATCGAAATTAAATCAACTGAGTTACATTTTTTTCTAAATTCATACACTAAAATGCCATAAAAAATTCTTTGTGTAAACATTTTATGCAAAACAGCACAAGGAAGTCGTCCTAACAAAATTAATACTACTGAAGTAAAAATTAACAAAAATTAATATCAATATATCGCTGGTTTGTATACTTTAATATATCTTTCCAACACGAATACTTAAGTTATAGTTGGATGAAAAAAATATTATGAAGTCACTGAGGAGAATATAGTTCTTGACATTCAAATATTTTTACTGACATGTCATTGAATCTCACAATTAGCGTAAGTCAAAGAATGTGATTATGTAAAAAAACAGCAAGTTTGTGTTTAGAACTAGCTTTTACCCCTGACAGCGTTCACGCTACATGTTAAGGCATAAGCAGTCTGTGTTCTAAATGTATAATAAAAACAAACAAAAAGTACCAAAAGCCAAAAGTAACAAAAGTACCAGACTTGCCCAAAGGAACCATCTTTGACTCTGTTATCGTCTCAAGAAAGTAGACCGCATTTTAATGAAAAAATATTTTGGAAGAAAAATTAAAAGTACCAAAGTACCGTTTTCATCCAATGATAAGCACCCTATTTATTAATATGGGTCAAAAGGCATCAAAAGACTACGGGAATTTGGCCATTTGTGGACACATTTTTGTTTGTCACTCATTTGGACCAATTGGAAATTACAGCCAAGGGTCCATACTTATAGGCTATGTAAGTCCGATTTCTCAATTGTATTTGAGAATTTTTCTATAACATTTGTTTGTCACTCATTTGGACCAATAGGAAATTACAGCCATGGGTCCATATTAATAGACTACATAAGTCCGATTTCTCAATTGTATTTGAGAATTTTTCTATAAAATTTGTTTGTCACTCATTTGGACCAATAGGAAATTACAGCCATGGGTCCATATTAATAGACTACATAAGTCCGATTTCTCAATTGTATTTGAGAATTTTTCTATAAAATTTGTTTGTCACTCATTTGGACCAATGGGAAATTACAGCCAAGGGTCCATACTAATAGACTACATAAGTCCGATTTCTCAATTGTATTTGAGAATTTTTCTATAAAATTTGTTTGTCACTCATTTGGACCAATAGGAAATTACAGCCAAGGGTCCATACTAATAGACTACATAAGTCCGATTTTTCAATTGTATTTGAGAATTTTTCTATAAAATTTGTTTGTCACTCATTTGGACCAATGGGAAATTACAGCCAAGGGTCCATACTAATAGACTACATAAGTCCGATTTCTCAATTGTATTTGAGAATTTTTCTATAAAATTTGTTTGTCACTCATTTGGACCAATGGGAAATTACAGCCAAGGGTCCATACTAATAGACTACATAAGTCCGATTTCTCAATTGTATTTGAGAATTTTTCTATAAAATTTGTTTGTCACTCATTTGGACCAATAGGAAATTACAGCCAAGGGTCCATACTAATAGACTACATAAGTCCGATTTCTCAATTGTATTTGAGAATTTTTCTATAAAATTTGTTTGTCACTCATTTGGACCAATAGGAAATTACAGCCAAGGGTCCATACTAATAGACTACATAAGTCCGATTTCTCAATTGTATTTGAGAATTTTTCTATAAAATTTGTTTGTCACTCATTTGGACCAATGGGAAATTACAGCCAAGGGTCCATACTAATAGACTACATAAGTCCGATTTCTCAATTGTATTTGAGAATTTTTCTATAAAATTTGTTTGTCACTCATTTGGACCAATGGGAAATTAAAACCAAGGGTCCATACTAATAGACTACATAAGTCCGATTTCTCAATTGTATTTGAGAATTTTTCTATAAAATTTGTTTGTCACTCATTTGGGCCAATGGGAAATTACAGCCAAGGGTCCATATTAATAGACTACATATGTCCGATTTCTCAATTGTATTTGAGAATTTTTCTATAAAATTTGTTTGTCACTCATTTGGACCAATGGGAAATTAAAACCAAGGGTCCATACTAATAGACTACATAAGTCCGATTTCTCAATTGTATTTGAGAATTTTTCTATAAAATTTGTTTGTCACTCATTTGGACCAATGGGAAATTACAGCCAAGGGTCCATACTAATAGACTAAATAAGTCCGATTTCTCAATTGTATTTGAGAATTTTTCTATAAAATTTGTTTGTCACTCATTTGGACCAATGGGAAATTACAGCCAAGGATCCATACTTATAGGCTATGTAAGTCCGATTTTTCAATTGTATTTGAGAATTTTTCTATAAAATTTGTTTGTCACTCATTTGGACCAATAGGAAATTACAGCCAAGGGTCCATACTAATAGACTACATAAGTCCGATTTCTCAATTGTATTTGAGAATTTTTCTATAACATTTGTTTGTCACTCATTTGGACCAATGGGAAATTAAAGCCAAGGATCCTTACTAATAGACTACATAAGTCCGATTTCTCAATTGTATTTGAGAATTTTTCTATAAAATTTGTTTGTCACTCATTTGGACCAATGGGAAATTACAGCCAAGGGTCCATACTAATAGACTACATAAGTCCGATTTCTCAATTGTATTTGAGAATTTTTCTATAAAATTTGTTTGTCACTCATTTGGACCAATGGGAAATTACAGCCAAGGGTCCATACTAATAGACTACATAAGTCCGATTTCTCAATTGTATTTGAGAATTTTTCTATAAAATTTGTTTGTCACTCATTTGGACCAATGGGAAATTACAGCCAAGGGTCCATACTAATAGAATACATAAGTCCGATTTCTCAATTGTATTTGAGAATTTTTCTATAAATTTTGTTTGTCACTAATTTGGACTAATGGGAAATTAAAACCAAGGGTCCATATTAATAGACTACATATGTCCGATTTCTCAATTGTATTTGAGAATTTTTCTATAAATTTTGTTTGTCACTAATTTGGACTAATGGGAAATTAAAACCAAGGGTCCATATTAATAGACTACATATGTCCGATTTCTCAATTGTATTTGAGAATTTTTCTATAAAATTTGTTTGTCACTAATTTGGACTAATGGGAAATTAAAACCAAGGGTCCATATTAATAGACTACATATGTCCGATTTCTCAATTGTATTTGAGAATTTTTCTATAAAATTTGTTTGTCACTCATTTGGACCAATGGGAAATTAAAACCAAGGGTCCATACTAATAGACTACATAAGTCCGATTTCTCAATTGTATTTGAGAATTTTTCTATAAAATTTGTTTGTCACTCATTTGGGCCAATGGGAAATTACAGCCAAGGGTCCATATTAATAGACTACATATGTCCGATTTCTCAATTGTATTTGAGAATTTTTCTATAAAATTTGTTTGTCACTAATTTGGACTAATGGGAAATTAAAACCAAGGGTCCATATTAATAGACTACATATGTCCGATTTCTCAATTGTATTTGAGAATTTTTCTATAAAATTTGTTTGTCACTAATTTGGACTAATGGGAAATTAAAACCAAGGGTCCATACTAATAGACTTTATAAGTTCGATTTCTCAATTGTATTTGAGAATTTTTCTATAAAATTTGTTTGTCACTCATTTGGACCAATGGGAAATTACAGCCAAGGATCCATACTTATAAACTATGTAAGTCCGATTTTTCAATTGTATTTGAGAATTTTTCTATAAAATTTGTTTGTCACTCATTTGGACCAATAGGAAATTACAGCCAAGGGTCCATACTAATAGACTACATAAGTCCGATTTCTCAATTGTATTTGAGAATTTTTCTATAACATTTGTTTGTCACTCATTTGGACCAATGGGAAATTAAAGCCAAGGATCCATACTAATAGACTACATAAGTCCGATTTCTCAATTGTATTTGAGAATTTTTCTATAAAATTTGTTTGTCACTCATTTGGACCAATGGGAAATTACAGCCAAGGGTCCATACTAATAGACTACATAAGTCCGATTTCTCAATTGTATTTGAGAATTTTTCTATAAAATTTGTTTGTCACTCATTTGGACCAATGGGAAATTACAGCCAAGGGTCCATACTAATAGACTACATAAGTCCGATTTCTCAATTGTATTTGAGAATTTTTCATTAAAATTTGTTTGTCACTCATTTGGACCAATGGGAAATTACAGCCAAGGGTCCATACTAATAGAATACATAAGTCCGATTTCTCAATTGTATTTGAGAATTTTTCTATAAATTTTGTTTGTCACTAATT
This sequence comes from Lypha dubia, assembly GCA_947311025.1. Classification (NCBI taxonomy): domain Eukaryota; kingdom Metazoa; phylum Arthropoda; class Insecta; order Diptera; family Tachinidae; genus Lypha; species Lypha dubia. The sequence goes on from OX371261.1 coordinate 119,319,999, forward strand.
TGGACTAATGGGAAATTAAAACCAAGGGTCCATATTAATAGACTACATATGTCCGATTTCTCAATTGTATTTGAGAATTTTTCTATAAATTTTGTTTGTCACTAATTTGGACTAATGGGAAATTAAAACCAAGGGTCCATATTAATAGACTACATATGTCCGATTTCTCAATTGTATTTGAGAATTTTTCTATAAAATTTGTTTGTCACTAATTTGGACTAATGGGAAATTAAAACCAAGGGTCCATATTAATAGACTACATATGTCCGATTTCTCAATTGTATTTGAGAATTTTTCTATAAAATTTGTTTGTCACTCATTTGGACCAATGGGAAATTAAAACCAAGGGTCCATACTAATAGACTACATAAGTCCGATTTCTCAATTGTATTTGAGAATTTTTCTATAAAATTTGTTTGTCACTCATTTGGGCCAATGGGAAATTACAGCCAAGGGTCCATATTAATAGACTACATATGTCCGATTTCTCAATTGTATTTGAGAATTTTTCTATAAAATTTGTTTGTCACTAATTTGGACTAATGGGAAATTAAAACCAAGGGTCCATATTAATAGACTACATATGTCCGATTTCTCAATTGTATTTGAGAATTTTTCTATAAAATTTGTTTGTCACTAATTTGGACTAATGGGAAATTAAAACCAAGGGTCCATACTAATAGACTACATAAGTCCGATTTCTCAATTGTATTTGAGAATTTTTCTATAAAATTTGTTTGTCACTCATTTGGACCAATGGGAAATTAAAACCAAGGGTCCATACTAATAGACTACATAAGTCCGATTTCTCAATTGTATTTGAGAATTTTTCTATAAAATTTGTTTGTCACTCATTTGGACCAATGGGAAATTACAGCCAAGGGTCCATACTAATAGACTACATAAGTCCGATTTCTCAATTGTATTTGAGAATTTTTCTATAAAATTTGTTTGTCACTCATTTGGACCAATGGGAAATTACAGCCAAGGGTCCATACTAATAGACTACATAAGTCCGATTTCTCAATTGTATTTGAGAATTTTTCTATAAAATTTGTTTGTCACTCATTTGGACCAATGGGAAATTACAGCCAAGGGTCCATACTAATAGAATACATAAGTCCGATTTCTCAATTGTATTTGAGAATTTTTCTATAAATTTTGTTTGTCACTAATTTGGACTAATGGGAAATTAAAACCAAGGGTCCATATTAATAGACTACATATGTCCGATTTCTCAATTGTATTTGAGAATTTTTCTATAAATTTTGTTTGTCACTAATTTGGACTAATGGGAAATTAAAACCAAGGGTCCATATTAATAGACTACATATGTCCGATTTCTCAATTGTAGTTGAGAATTTTTCTATAAAATTTGTTTGTCACTAATTTGGACTAATGGGAAATTAAAACCAAGGGTCCATATTAATAGACTACATATGTCCGATTTCTCAATTGTATTTGAGAATTTTTCTATAAAATTTGTTTGTCACTCATTTGGACCAATGGGAAATTAAAACCAAGGGTCCATACTAATAGACTACATAAGTCCGATTTCTCAATTGTATTTGAGAATTTTTCTATAAAATTTGTTTGTCACTCATTTGGACCAATGGGAAATTAAAACCAAGGGTCCATACTAATAGACTACATAAGTCCGATTTCTCAATTGTATTTGAGAATTTTTCTATAAAATTTGTTTGTCACTCATTTGGGCCAATGGGAAATTACAGCCAAGGGTCCATACTTATAGGCCATGTAAGTCCGATTTCTCAATTGTATTTGAAAATTTTTCTATAACATTTGTTTGTCACTCATTTGGACCAATGGGAAATTAATGCCAAGGATCCATTCTTATAGGCTATGTAAGTCCGATTTCTCAATTGTATTTGAGAATTTTTCTATAACATTTGTTTGTCACTCATTTGGCCCAATGGGAAATTAAAGCCAAGGGTCCATACTAATAGACTACATAAGTCCGATTTCTCAATTGTATTTGAGAATTTTTCTATAAAATTTGTTTGTCACTCATTTGGACCAATGGAAAATTAAAGCCAAGGGTCCATACTAATAGACTACATAAGTCCGATTTCTCAATTGTATTTGAGAATTTTTCTATAAAATTTGTTTGTCACTCATTTGGACCAATGGAAAATTAAAGCCAAGGGTCCATACTAATAGACTACATAAGTCCGATTTCTCAATTGTATTTGAGAATTTTTCTATAAAATTTGTTTGTCACTCATTTGGACCAATGGGAAATTAAAACCAAGGGTCCATACTAATAGACTACATAAGTCCGATTTCTCAATTGTATTTGAGAATTTTTCTATAAAATTTGTTTGTCACTCATTTGGACCAATGGGAAATTACAGCCAAGGGTCCATACTAATAGACTAAATAAGTCCGATTTCTCAATTGTATTTGAGAATTTTTCTATAAAATTTGTTTGTCACTCATTTGGACCAATGGGAAATTACAGCCAAGGGTCCATACTAATAGACTACATAAGTCCGATTTCTCAATTGTATTTGAGAATTTTTCTATAAAATTTGTTTGTCACTCATTTGGACCAATGGGAAATTAATGCCAAGGGTCCATACTAATAGACTACATAAGTCCGATTTCTCAATTGTATTTGAGAATTTTTCTATAAAATTTGTTTGTCACTCATTTGGACCAATGGGAAATTAAAACCAAGGGTCCATACTAATAGACTACATAAGTCCGATTTCTCAATTGTATTTGAGAATTTTTCTATAAAATTTGTTTGTCACTCATTTGGGCCAATGGGAAATTACAGCCAAGGGTCCATACTAATAGACTACATAAGTCCGATTTCTCAATTGTATTTGAGAATTTTTCTATAAAATTTGTTTGTCACTCATTTGGACCAATGGGAAATTACAGCCAAGGGTCCATACTAATAGACTACATAAGTCCGATTTCTCAATTGTATTTGAGAATTTTTCTATAAAATTTGTTTGTCACTCATTTGGACCAATGGGAAATTAAAACCAAGGGTCCATACTAATAGACTACATAAGTCCGATTTCTCAATTGTATTTGAGAATTTTTCTATAAAATTTGTTTGTCACTCATTTGGACCAATGGGAAATTACAGCCAAGGGTCCATACTAATAGACTAAATAAGTCCGATTTCTCAATTGTATTTGAGAATTTTTCTATAAAATTTGTTTCTCACTCATTTGGACCAATGGGAAATTACAGCCAAGGGTCCATACTAATAGACTAAATAAGTCCGATTTCTCAATTGTATTTGAGAATTTTTCTATAAAATTTGTTTCTCACTCATTTGGACCAATGGGAAATTACAGCCAAGGATCCATACTTATGGACTATGTTAGTCCGACTTCTCAATTGTATTTGAGAATTTTTCTATAAAATTTGTTTGTCACTCATTTGGACTAATGGGAAATTAAAACCAAGGGTCCATATTAATAGACTACATATGTCCGACTTCTCAATTGTATTTGAGAATTTTTCTATAAAATTTGTTTGTCACTCATTTGGACTAATGGGAAATTAAAACCAAGGGTCCATATTAATAGACTACATATGTCCGATTTCTCAATTGTATTTGAGAATTTTTCTATAAATTTTGTTTGTCACTCATTTGGACCAATTGGAAATTAAAGCCAAGGATCCATACTTATAGGCTATGTAAGTCCGATTTCTCAATTGTATTTGAGAATTTTTCTATAACATTTGTTTGTTACTCATTTGGACCAATGGGAAATTAAAGCCAAGGATCCATACTTATAGGCCATGTAAGTCCGATTTCTCAATTGTATTTGAAAATTTTTCTATAACATTTGTTTGTCACTCATTTGGACCAATGGGAAATTAATGCCAAGGATCCATACTAATAGACTACATAAGTCCGATTTTTCAATTGTATTTGAGAATTTTTCTATAACACTTGTTTGTCACTCATTTGGACCGATGGGAAATTAAAGCCAAGGATCCATACTAATAGACTACATAAGTCCGATTTCTCAATTGTATTTGAGAATTTTTCTATAAAATTTGTTTGTCACTCATTTGGACCAATGGGAAATTACAGCCAAGGGTCCATACTAATAGACTACATAAGTCCGATTTCTCAATTGTATTTGAGAATTTTTCTATAAAATTTGTTTGTCACTCATTTGGACCAATGGGAAATTACAGCCAAGGATCCATTCTTATAGGCTATGTAAGTCCGATTTCTCAATTGTATTTGAGAATTTTTCTATAACACTTGTTTGTCACTCATTTGGACCAATGGGAAATTACAGCCAAGGGTCCATACTAATAGACTACATAAGTCCGATTTCTCAATTGTATTTGAGAATTTTTCTATAACATTTGTTTGTCACTCATTTGGACCAATGGGAAATTAAAGCCAAGGATCCATTCTTATAGGCTATGTAAGTCCGAGTTCTCAATTGTATTTGAGAATTTTTCTATAACACTTGTTTGTCACTCATTTGGACTAATGGGAAATTAAATCCAAGGATCCATACTTATAGACTATGTAAGTCCAATTTCTCAATTGTATTTGAAAATTTTTCTATAACATTTGTTTGTCACTCATTTGGACCAATGGGAAATTAATGCCAAGGATCCATACTTATAGGCTATGTAAGTCCGATTTCTCAATTGTATTTGAGAATTTTTCTATAACACTTGTTTGTCACTCATTTGGACCAATGGGAAATTAAAGCCAAGGATCCATACTTATAAACTATGTAAGTCCGATTTTTCAATTGTATTTGAGAATTTTTCTATAACACTTGTTTGTCACTCATTTGGACCGATGGGAAATTAAAGCCAAGGATCCATACTTATAGGCTATGTAAGTCCGCTTTCTCAATTGTATTTGAGAATTTTTCTATAACATTTGTTTGTCACTCATTTGGACCAATGGGAAATTAAAGCCAAGGATCCATACTAATAGACTACATAAGTCCGATTTCTCAATTGTATTTGAGAATTTTTCTATAAAATTTGTTTGTCACTCATTTGGACCAATGGGAAATTACAGCCAAGGGTCCATACTAATAGACTACATAAGTCCGATTTCTCAATTGTATTTGAGAATTTTTCTATAAAATTTGTTTGTCACTCATTTGGACCAATGGGAAATTACAGCCAAGGGTCCATACTAATAGACTACATAAGTCCGATTTCTCAATTGTATTTGAGAATTTTTCTATAAAATTTGTTTGTCACTCATTTGGACCAATGGGAAATTACAGCCAAGGGTCCATACTAATAGAATACATAAGTCCGATTTCTCAATTGTATTTGAGAATTTTTCTATAAATTTTGTTTGTCACTAATTTGGACTAATGGGAAATTAAAACCAAGGGTCCATATTAATAGACTACATATGTCCGATTTCTCAATTGTATTTGAGAATTTTTCTATAAATTTTGTTTGTCACTAATTTGGACTAATGGGAAATTAAAACCAAGGGTCCATATTAATAGACTACATATGTCCGATTTCTCAATTGTATTTGAGAATTTTTCTATAAAATTTGTTTGTCACTAATTTGGACTAATGGGAAATTAAAACCAAGGGTCCATATTAATAGACTACATATGTCCGATTTCTCAATTGTATTTGAGAATTTTTCTATAAATTTTGTTTGTCACTCATTTGGACCAATTGGAAATTAAAGCCAAGGATCCATACTTATAGACTATGTAAGTCCGATTTCTCAATTGTATTTGAGAATTTTTCTATAAAATTTGTTTGTCACTCATTTGGACCAATTGGAAATTACAGCCAAGGGTCCATACTAATAGAATACATAAGTCCGATTTCTCAATTGTATTTGAGAATTTTTCTATAAATTTTGTTTGTCGCTCATTTGGACCAATGGAAAATTAAAGCCAAGGATCCATACTTATAGACTATGTAAGTCCGATTTCTCAATTGTATTTGAGAATTTTTCTATAAAATTTGTTTATCACTCATTTGGACCAATTGGAAATTACAGCCAAGGGTCCATACTAATAGAATACATAGGTCCGATTTCTCAATTGTATTTGAGAATTTTTCTATAAAATTTGTTTGTCACTCATTTGGACCAATGGGAAATTAAAACCAAGGGTCCATACTAATAGACTACATAAGTCCGATTTCTCAATTGTATTTGAGAATTTTTCTATAAAATTTGTTTGTCACTCATTTGGACCAATGGGAAATTAAAACCAAGGGTCCATACTAATAGACTACATAAGTCCGATTTCTCAATTGTATTTGAGAATTTTTCTATAAAATTTGTTTGTCACTCATTTGGACCAATGGGAAATTAAAACCAAGGGTCCATACTAATAGACTACATAAGTCCGATTTCTCAATTGTATTTGAGAATTTTTCTATAAAATTTGTTTGTCACTCATTTGGACCAATGGGAAATTAAAACCAAGGGTCCATACTAATAGACTACATAAGTCCGATTTCTCAATTGTATTTGAGAATTTTTCTATAAAATTTGTTTGTCACTCATTTGGGCCAATGGGAAATTACAGCCAAGGGTCCATACTAATAGACTACATAAGTCCGATTTCTCAATTGTATTTGAGAATTTTTCTATAAAATTTGTTTGTCACTCATTTGGACCAATGGGAAATTACAGCCAAGGGTCCATACTAATAGACTACATAAGTCCGATTTCTCAATTGTATTTGAGAATTTTTCTATAAAATTTGTTTGTCACTCATTTGGACCAATGGGAAATTAAAACCAAGGGTCCATACTAATAGACTACATAAGTCCGATTTCTCAATTGTATTTGAGAATTTTTCTATAAAATTTGTTTGTCACTCATTTGGACCAATGGGAAATTACAGCCAAGGGTCCATACTAATAGACTAAATAAGTCCGATTTCTCAATTGTATTTGAGAATTTTTCTATAAAATTTGTTTCTCACTCATTTGGACCAATGGGAAATTACAGCCAAGGGTCCATACTAATAGACTACATAAGTCCGATTTCTCAATTGTATTTGAGAATTTTTCTATAAAATTTGTTTGTCACTCATTTGGACCAATGGGAAATTACAGCCAAGGGTCCATACTAATAGACTACATAAGTCCGATTTCTCAATTGTATTTGAGAATTTTTCTATAAAATTTGTTTGTCACTCATTTGGACCAATGGGAAATTACAGCCAAGGGTCCATACTAATAGACTACATAAGTCCGATTTCTCAATTGTATTTGAGAATTTTTCTATAAAATTTGTTTGTCACTCATTTGGACCAATGGGAAATTAAAACCAAGGGTCCATACTAATAGACTACATAAGTCCGATTTCTCAATTGTATTTGAGAATTTTTCTATAAAATTTTGAAAATTAAAATTCTGTAAATTTTAAAGCGAGTTTCTCAAGAGAAAAAGTAGCAAAGGTAAAAAATGAACTAAAAGTAAAAAAAAGTATCGTTAGTAAAAGAGTACAAAAAATTTCAGTTTTTTCTCATTTTAGCCGTGTCACCTACTGGTAATTATTAACATATTTGAAATTTATTGCAATAAAAGTAAAAAGTTCCAAAACTACCAGTTTGTCCCTTTTTTACCTCCTTAGCTAGTTGCCTATATTGTAATCTGGGTCAAAAGCTTTCCGTCATTTAAATTCATAAAAAGCATTTCTCAAGTACCAAAAGTAAGAAATCTTTAAAATTAAAAAAAGCATCATAAATAAAAAAGTACCAAACTTAAAATTGTTCACATTCTAGCTGCAAAGCAGTTTATTAATTTATAATTTTTTTTAATTTTATAAGTATAAAAATAAAAAGTACCAAAACCACCAATTTGCTCTTTTTTGCAGAAGATTTTAGTCTGGGCCACATGCAACATCCAAATACATTGAGCCGTTTTCACGTCTTAAGCAAACATCCAAACATACAAACTTTAACATTTAAAATACATGTAGGAAATAAGAAGTTTTAATGCTTATGTATAACAAGGACGAGAAGGGAATTGATGCCTACTTTAAGGAGGATTTTCAATCTGCAATAGAATCATACAAAATAGAAATCTAAAGATACACTGACCTTGAGTGAAAATTTTACGAAAAATTTCAATTATATTTTTGCTGTAGTGTGACCATAGGAGCATACAATAGAAAAGTTTGTTTTGGAAAAACTTAATTATTTGTTAGCAAACAAATATTTGCCAAATATAAACATGGTGTTACCCCTTAATACCGAGATGACTATATTGTTGCTGATACAACTATAACTTATCGGGATAAAAATAGACGCTACACTAAAGAAAATATTTGGTTCAAAATAAGGATGATAATATTTTTTTTTTTTTTTTTTCAACAAAAAAGTATTATGGTGCTTTCTTTTTTACAAAAAAATGGTACATATCTATGCAGGAAATGTACTTTGGTGTTCGTTTCTTAAAAATGTTTTTCTCTCTAAAAGGGCAGTGTGTTTGATTCTAAAAAAAATCGACCTCACTAATGGTGGAAGGTATTACACTTTTTGCCCGTAAAAATCGACAGTGTTGATAATGCCCTGTAAAACTTACCTGCCTGCTGTTGAAAACAGGGCGTTGCACTTTTTCATAAGTTGTGTTCAGTTCTAGGTGAAATAACAAGCTGCATTATTACTGGGTTGGCAAGACATTTTATACATGTACCTTTCAATCAGGTGCCATTTTGTGTGTCGAAAATAAAACACCATTAGTGTTGTATCCCATTTCATTAAAAATTTGCAATACAATGACTTTTTGAAAAGGGTGCATTTATTAGAAATTCATATACCATTCCTTACGATGATAACTTTTTTCTAGAAAATAACGATAAAAAGCTAAGTTTTTAATACAGTCGAAAAATGTTTGCAATTTTCTAATGTGATCGCATATTTTGCCTCGCTTTGTTTCAAAGGATCTACTAAAATTAAAACAAGGATTGGAACATGGGTCCCTGAACAAAATATATGTATATAATAGTAATGACTGACCATATACTGTTTATTGATCCATTGTTTCATGATTGAAAATTTTAATTAAAACATGAATATGAATGAGATCACTTTTTGACTAGATTTTTCTAATATTTTTTTTTAACCACTGTGGTTTGTGCGGCCTCAACTTTATTATTTAAAATTAAATTTTCATAAATGGTCACTCATGATATGTATGAATAGTTTTAGTAATATTTTTTTTTGTTGTTGCTGTGCATATGCTTGTATTACCTTGAAAAAAATTTTTATATAAAAACAAATCATAAAAAGTTACTAGTGTCAGTGTATATATTACGCTTTCAAGAACAAAAGCTTACAAACAACCAAATATATCAGCAACATAACGGGCAGGATATGAAAACCAATACAAGTAAATATTGTTGTAAGTCCAAAGACAAAACAAAACATGAAAAGATAAATTTATTTTGTATAAACAAATACATAACGGAAGCAATAAATACTTTTTGTTTCTTTTTCTTTCTAGAGAATTTTATATAGTAGAAGTAATATTTTTGTTTATACAAAGTAAAAAGTATTAGATATGAAAAGGATATTTGAGTTTTGAAAAAGGTGTTAAAAACAAGGGCGGGATAGAAGAGCTTAGTTAACCTTTCAAATCGAAAATGGTTCGAAATTTTTCTTTTTTTTACTAAAAACTGTGTTGGAAAATATGTACTTAAAAAGGAAATTAAATAAAAATTATTATCAATAGTTTAAAGGGACTTTGTTCAACGTTAAAATTTTTCATTTTTATCCCCTCAATGACGATTTTGAACTTCAAAAACTTGTAAAGAATGGTGGGACCATCCTTGTGATGCACTAAACGTTGCTAAAAATTTGTATTATAGTAAAATTATATCTTTCCAAATTTTTCGAAAATCCCTACAATATTGCTACGAAGGATTTTATATAAATAATTTTTTTAAAGTCTCTGCAAATAAGAATATACTTTTACGACTCATGCTAAGAGCTGAGCAGGTGAAAATATGCTTACGAGCATTCATCGTTGAACAACCATAAAATAGTTAATAAAAATCTAAACAAAATATTATTGTAGCAATTATCACAAGATTTTTAGCCAGAAATAATGGGACATAAATTAATAGGGAAAATTTTTAAAATTAAATTAATAATAGAACAGGGCTACAATACTTTTTGAATCAACTACATTAATTCGGTTCAAGTGCACGTTTTAATTAATTTAAATTCCTTTACCACTGTTTGAAGATGTTGAATGAAGTGTATCGTTTTTGCAGAAATTCAGACTGGAAATAGCATACGAGAATGCTATATTATTATGGTTGGAGGGTTGAATCCAGGCCTCAGATTCAGAGTAAGATACTAGATCCATCTCATCGAATTAAGGTATCTAATTAGGTCGCCTAGACCTATCCTTTATACCTCCGAGAGATCGTCTAATATGCTGTTGCCTAAGAATTGGTGTCTCGAAATGTGCAAGGCCGGGCATTCGCAAAGAAAGTGGAAGACTGTTACCTCTTTGCTATGATCCCGGCAACTACGGCAGAACGCATTGTAGGAAAGGCCTATCCTGCGTGTCTCCTGATTACCCAGTGCCCCGTCAATACTGCGACGAGCTTCGAGATGTTCCTGCGGTTTCTGTTAATTAGCTGTGTGGTGCGCTTATGGTTGTAGCAAGGCCACATTTTATTAGCCACCTTACACGTGATCAACCTGCGCCACCTATCTTCAGAGAATGAGATTTATAATATTGCCAAACGGCATGGCTAGCGAATCAGCAGTGGACACGTCCATGGCAGATCCAGTCCTGGCCAGTTAACATGCCTGTTCGCTGCCCTGGAAGTTGGTATGTGCAGGAACCCAGATGAGGGTAACGTCAGTCTGTCTACCTAGTCTGGATAATGCTTCTTTGCACTGGCTAACTAAAGTAGAGAATGTAATGTAAGACCTTAGATATTTTATTATAATGTAAGCTTTTTATTAACATAATGTACAAATTTAACAGCACAAAAATAGTCGCGAAATATTCTAAATATTGCTACGAATTCATTTTACGTTATGTAGCATTTTTCTTCCTTTGCAACTGGACACTTGCGAAGGATTCAATTAAACATGACCAATAATAAGAAGTATTGTGGCTACCGATAAAGACAATTTCGTTAAAAAAAAGTCAATTAAAAATCTTGGTAAAAATATAATCAATATGAAAATACAGAATACAATAAAATATTTACAGAACAAATTGTCTGTTTTGAAAACAGGGCGTTTGATTAATATGAAGCAAAAGCTTTAGCACCACCATAAATATCACTCATACGCATTGTAAATTATACCAGAATTTATTTGTTTAATGGTTTTTAATTCTTCACTGTAACTTCGTCGTATATACATAAATAATTTTGTAAATTGAGAAATAAAAACTATTCAATTCATGAAGAAGAGGAAGATGAGCAGTATAAATTCCAAAACTGTTTCCTTAAGAGATTATGAAAACCAAAAAATGAATAGAATAAAAAATAAAACAAATAAAAATACAAGGAAATGAAAATTCTATTGTGTTGCTATTGTCCAGAAAGAAAACTAGAGAGAAATAATGTTTATTTTCTAAGACAATTGATTTTTTATAAGATGGAGTAGAAAAATTAACAACAACAGATGACAAAACACTGGACAAACATAAAGCAAAACAATATTAATATACAGATAAGAAAATGCATGTTAAAAATAAATACATACAACTGGAATAAAAAAAAAATACTAAAATAGAAAACTATAATTTTGAACAAGATTAGCAAAAATAAAAAAAAAAATATCCTAATACGAGTTTCTCGTGAGGATACATAAAGATGTTACTAAGCCGAAGTTACAAGAAGCAGTTCTTCAAATACTTTAAATCTCAAGATGTGTATGTTCTTTTACACACTTATTTTGGATTATCCAATAAAGTTCTATACAAAAGCAAATATATTTTGACTTTAAATTAGGTCTTAATTCTTTTGATTATTGCTCTTACTATCCAATTTAAAATAAAAATCAAGAAAAAAAAACGTCGAATGGTAAATACAAGGATACAAGCACATTTAAATTTATCAAACAATAATGCAAGAAAATAACTTTTTTTAACTTTTAGTTTTTCATTACATGAATTTTAATTAACTTTATATTAAATTAATTTTTATCAACATTTTCTAGTTACTGGCAGTAAAGAATTCTATTATTTTCGTTTGTTTTCAAATTCACTTTGAGAGAAATAAGCATAAGCATAAATAAGTATATTCTTTCTCTACATACATGTTTTGCTGTAAAAGTTATTTTCGGTAAAATTATTTTTACTTAAACACATAAGAGAGAACAACAACAGCAATTCAGTGCATCAATTGTGTTGTAGAATAAATAAGACGAAGAAAAAGAAAAATAACAATAAAAAAAAAAAACTATTTCATGCAAAGTAAAAGGACACAAAATTCAGCATTACTTATTCAATATAATTTTTGGGCATTTTTATTTAAATTAAAAATAACCCAGCAAAACATTTAGGGTGAAGAAAAAAATTTAAGTTTATTTATAAGGGGTGATCCATTTCGAGGTTCCCTACTTTTTTAAAGAAAAAAAAACAGAAAAATCAAATTTAATGGAGAATGTTTATTATCATTTGAAAGAACATTCTTTGGCATGAAGATTATGTCTATCAAATGTTGGCCGTTGCTACTTCGCAGATGGTCCATCCGTTGAGTCCAATTTTCTATGACTCGTTCGAGCATTTCGACTGGTAACTGGCAAATGACACGCGTGATGTTTTCCTCCAAGGCCTGAATCGAAGCGGGTTTGTCCGCATAAACTTTAGACTTTACATATCCCCACCGGAAAAAGTCTAACGGTGTGATATCACACGATCTTGGTGGCCAATCGACCGGCCCAAAACGTGAAATTATGTGCTCACCGAAATGTTCTCTCAATAAATCCATTGATTGATGCGATGTGTGGGAAGTGGCGCCGTCTTGCTGAATCCAAATGTCGGCGAGATCACGAGCTTCAATTTCAGGCATCAAATAGTCGGTTATTATGGCACGATAACGGTCGCCATTAACGGTTATGTTCGCACCTGCCTCATTTTTAAAGAAATATGGACCGATGATTCCACCGGCCCACAAACCACACCAAACCGTTGTTTTTTCTGGATGAAGTGGCAGTTCTTAAATCTCTTCAGGTTGCTCTTCGTCCCAAATGCGGCAATTTTGTTTGTTTACATACCCATTGAGCCAGAAATGTGCCTCATCTCTAAACAAAATTTGCCCCGAAACACATTTCTCATAGAACGTGAATTTTCGTAATAAAGTTGAACGATATGTAAACGTTGTTCAGGCGTTTGAAATGCCAAACAATACTAAACAAAAATAACATGACAGCATGACACGACTCACACGTGATCTGTCAAAAAAAGGCTATTAAAAAAAGTATCTCTACTTGGATCACCCATTATATAAAAAATATTTATCCAAATGTTAAAAATTTAATTAAATTAAATTTCAAATTTGAAATATTTAAATTTTAATGCAATTTCGGCATTTAGGTTGAGAAATAAATCTTTTGAATTGAGAGTAACGTTCAATACGGAAACATTTTACATCACTTATATTAGAAATATAAAGTTCTATCCCTGGCTTTGTTCAAATTCAGAACAAAAAATGGATAATAAACGATTCTATTAAAAAGTAACGCTCAATACACAGCATGTTTGAATGTTTAAAATCGCAGATATTTATATGCTTCTCTTACTTGTCATATTTTTAATGCATATTCAGAAACTCAAAAACTCTACTTAGCATACATATTGGAAGTAAAGTTGAATACACAATCCCATTAACAAATACATACCATGTAAAATCAAAGATATTATTAAAGCAATTTAATTGCTTATGATGAAAACTTATGTAAAATAACACTAACGTTCAATATACAAGCTTATATATTGAAAGTAACATTCAATACTTTAGTTAATAGACGTATACATACCATATAAAATCAAAGATATTATTATTAAAGCAATTTTATTGATTATGATGAAAACTTATGTAAAATAACACAAAAGTTACGTTCAATACGTAAGCTTATAGATCGAGTAAAACGTTAGTACACAAGCTTAGACACATATCCATGGCACATAAAACATGGTACATTAAAGCAGTTTTATAAATAGTTGTGAATATCAAAGTATACTTAAACAAAGTAACGTTCAATACACAAAAGTAGGAAATATTTAAAATCTGTAACCTACTCTCTTTTAATTAATAATTTCAGTGCATTTTCTGCAAGTTCTAAAATTATGAAGAATTCGTCTCTTTAACTTTCTTTAGTGCAAAAAAAAAATAATATTTTAAAACAAAATATTTCATGAGGACTTTTATGGCAAATTTCCCAGCAAAAATGCACAAAAGAAATGAAAATTTATATTACAAAATACGAAAAAAAAACTCACATATTCATATTCACACACACACACATTCACATAAATACATATGCATAATATGGTTCATATGCTTAAGTATGTTACTGCCAATGAAAATTATTTTCCTTTGCCAAAAAATACACAAACTCAGTGTTATGTGTGAATGTGTTAGTTATTGTGTGCTCCGAAACTAATCAATGTATGTATGTGTCCATGTATGTACGAGTAGATATATAAAATAATCGAATATGTATTTAAATGAAATGTACACAGTTTAATATGCATACATGTAAATTTGTATGTATATGTCCTTGCAAATAAAATGAAATGTAGGTTAATAAGAAGAAAAAAGCATCATATAAGAGAAATATAAAATGATAATGCAAAATATTCTTTGAATATAAACTTGTCATTTAGTTTTTCTTCTTTAATTTAAAAATTTGTTTTAAAGTTTTTTCTATATGTGTTTATTTAATTTTTATTTTTTTTTTACTAATTTAATGATGATTGTTATACACCGGTCGGTCAGTGCAAAGTTTATTACAAATAGAATAAAGAAAATTTAATTTTTCCTTAGCAATATTTGAAAAATAGTCTATTTTCTAAGCTTTTTCTACAGTCATTGGAATTTTTTTTGCCATAAACGTAAATCAATAATGAAAATATTGCGATCTTTATCTTAAATTCTTAGCAGTTTTATGGCATTCTAAAACTTCATATATTTGCAAATTTGTTTTGCAACATTTCATTCCCACAACGCTGTCATTCGTTTAGTCATTTATTTGTGCTTCGTATGTTTAAACAATTTATCAGTTTTATCTATAAACGATAATCCGATTTGTTGGCCATTTAAGTGAAAAAGTTTTCCATTTTCAATTTCGAACAACTAAAATGTAAAATTGTTATTGTTTTTATTGTTGCCGAATATATTTAAAAATAATGTTGCAAATAGCCAAAAAAAAACAGGGCAAATAATATTTGAATCCTTTTACCCTACAGCCCAATTGATAGTTTTGTAAATAACCCAACTAATGACATAAAAAATAAAATATTTTAGCAATTTGGTTGCAAAAATTTTTAACAGTCATATTTTTCAAAAGAACAATAAATCAAAAAAGTTTTTATTTAATTGTATGTCAGTTTAAGTCACTCGAATTATCGACTAGGCAGGCCACTAAAAATTTTCTCCACATGTTTTATTTGTCGTTTTTAGCTAAAAAAAAAACTGCAAAATTTCATTTTGCCTTTTTCTGCCACTGCAGGCATGACTGACTGTTGTTGTTGTTGTCGTTGTGTAAATGCATGTGTATGTGTGTGTAAATTTGTTTGTTATTCTTTTTCTGTTGCATTCCGCTAAACGTTTAGTTTTTGATTAAACAAAAGTTAATAGGTTTAAGGGAAATTATTTTCAAATGGTTTGGAAATCGAACTAAAAAACAATCGAATAGAAACGTGTGCCAAAGCATATTGTGAGATGCTGCTGCTTCGAATTGTTTTACAAATTTTTAATAATTGAATAAATTGAAATGTGGCTGTAAGAGTAGCAATAAACCGATGAACACGGCCAAAACTTTCAACAGACAATTTCAAATCCCACTAGTTTGATTACGCGATAGCTTTAGTTAAGTGTAACAATGGCTGCCAGGTGGGGTAAAATGAAAATATATGAATTCAACTAAAAGGATTAAAGTGTCTTAAATATTCGTCGAAATTTGTATCATTTATATTCTTTAAGTATTATTTTTAAATTTCTAAAACATATTGAATACAAATTTTCTTATAACTGCAACTTTATAAATTGACTTCGTTTTCTAGGCCATAACGAATGTCTTATTTCGTTCGCAATGATTTTATTTCCGTAATTGTTTTTTATTAATTTTTGATTTACAGTCTTCAACCTCCCGTACATAAACAACATTTTGGACTTACAATGATCTTTGTTTTTATACCCATAGACGTTTGTTTCAATTGTTTTAACTAGCAAAGCTGCTATGAATTTTTTATTAATATGCTTGGCTTATTTTACTGACGCTCCTAAAAGTATGCACGTAATTTTTTGTTTGCTGGTTTATAAATAAATTAAATAGATTAATTCATTGTAAATTTTATTGGGAATTTTAAAAGTGGGTTTTATTACAATCAAAATTTTCTCTTACTTTTTCGAAAAATTATCAACTTGCAAACTTTAGTTGCAAAAATGCAGAGGAGAAAATTACACAATTTATTAAAAGTCTTTCATAAATATTCAACTGGCAAATTATGGCATTCGATATGGATAAAAATTTGAAGTAAAAATCTATTAAAATTACAATCGATATCGATTTGACCCTACAGAATTTTGAATTAAATAAAATTTAAATAAATAAATTTAGAATATTTAGAGAGAATTAATTTAGTAAAATCAAAATGAATTAAATAAAATTTAAATAAATAAATTTAGAATATTTAGAGAGAATTAATTTAGTAAAATCAAATAATTAAAAAAATTTATATAATTCGAAAATATATGACTTGAATTAATCAATTAATTTTAATAAACATTAAGACAGAAAAACTACTTCGAAACAATTTTAAAAGATTTGCAGTGATTTGAATGATTGAAATCATTTCAATTCCTTTAACCAAATCAATCGAATCCTTGAAAACAGAATCAGAATTTATATATAATTAACTTTTCAAGTAATATGGAATATGTAATTTGCACGGCTAAAGTTATTTAATGAATTTGATGAAATCAGCTACCTTAAATATTTAACAGATTCCTGCTATTTTTAGAGATTTCTAGAATTCAAATTCTTTTAAAGGATTCCAAGTCATTCATCATGGAGAATGGTGGTTGCTGAAGTTGTCTGCGCGTTGCCTAAAAACTTTAGTACCATTCAGAACCTGTATGCGATCACTGATTAGGGCCTGTTTAAGTACAGAAGTCATAGCACTGTTTAATGTTCTGGGCTACATTGTACATCCCACAGGCCTCCTTCGTCTAGACTCTAGAATAAATATAATAATTAATCAAATGGCTGCGAAATCAGCTTAAGAAAATTAATGCGCCCTCTTAACACCAGAGGCGCTGTAGCACTGATCTAAAATTAGCAAAGTTATAAAGGACTTAAATTTTCTTCTATATTTTTAAAATCTATATTCTCTGCTACTTTCGGCATAATACAATGCATGAGTAGGGCTCACTTTTGAGTGAAAACAAAAACTGCTTCCAGTGATTTTTGAAATTCGAATGCTTTTAAATTGATTCGAAATTATCCTTAGAAAGGCTAAATTATGAAAATTTTCGTCACTATAACTGCATTCAATCGATTTATTAAAATCTTTCAAGTGGCTAGAATTTATATTACAACGAAGGAAAATATTTTTGTTAGAGTGTTTTTCAAATATATGTTTCACTGAACTATTCGAAGCACACGAAATGCTAAAAATGAATCGATTTATCATTAATAATTCCAAAAAAATCAAATAAATCCGATGATTAAAATAATTCTATATAAAGAAAACGAATTAAAAAAAGGAGGTGGGAACGATTTAAACAGCTATAACGAGTCTTATTATTTATAAACCTCTTCTATAACTCTTTACTAATATAAATATAAACTTAAACTGTATTTACACTAAGTATCGCTATCACAAAGGGGACGAATTAACGGACCCAAGTGCGTCACGTCTCAGATGTTACAGCCCTCGAAACCTAACCTACACTACGTAACTCCCTATTTTCCCGTGAGAAGGAGGAAGAAGAACCTGTGTCAGCTCTCTCACTTAAAACGAATATTGCATGCAACAAACAAACTTGCATCTTGTAAACACGGTAATATTATTGTTGTTAGCAGTTGTGGTGCCAATTGTAATCAATTCTTCACTTTTGATATTTTTGTGTTGTGTAGTTGCAAGCTTTTTATGCTTTATTATTAAAGTACATGTGTATGTGTGAGTGTGTGTGTGTTTTATACATAATTTTTTTTTTTTTGTGATACACATGATGCTGCACTATTTGTGAGTCGTAAAAGCAATTTGTTGCCTTTAATACGAATTCTTTTTTATACACATTTTATATAACTTTTAATAAAGTATAAATAAATGATAAATTAAAATTTATGTTGTATATTTTAATATACAAGTGACGTTGTATGGTTTATTATATACAATATTTTTCTGTTATTTTTATGCAAATTGAATTTCCTATTTCCCTTTTCATTCAATTACTCCTGAACATCAAGAATACCATCAGCTGCACAGCTAAAATGCGGTGGCAAATTAATAAAATTCTATTGAAAGGTTTCGATTCAATTTTCCCAGTGCTTTTGAATTTTAATATTGTGCAATTTTAACTTTTATTATTTTATTTGATATTATTTAAAAGAAAGAGAGCTTTTAAGGAAGTGCTAGTGAAAATTACAAAACATTTTACAACAAATTTTTAATGGTGTGTTTTGGGGAAAATTTTTGTTTGGTTTGATCTTTAGTTGTATTTCGAAAACACTGTATATTCTGATTTTAATACTTTTGTACAGTTCCTGTGAAGCTGGATGCAAAGTCTTGAATTTTTAACAAAATATTGTTAAAATTATTCAGACTACCAGGTAATAATTTTTGTCAGAAATCAAGGAAAATAAGAGAGAAAATATTTGCGTTTATTACTTAAAGATCTATAATTTTAATTTGATTTTATCTCCCATATTCAACAATATTTTCCTTTACAGTAAAGAAATCATCATCTATAAATTCTACTAATTTGATACGTTAACCTCAATTTAAACATAAATCTCCTGATACAAATAACCCATATCGACATGTACGATGTACATGTTAATAAAAATTAAAAAAGAGAATAAATTTTAAATTGCATCTAAGAAATATTATCCTTTCAAATGCACACTTGCAAAAACATGCATTTATTTTTTTTTTTGCAAGAAAATACATACAGTTCATATTCATAGATTTAGACAAATAACAACTAACAAGACAAATAAAATAGTAGTTGCAACAAGCATTCAAGATAAGAACACTGACACTCACACATACACACAGCACAACCTCACATATAAAAAAGACACATATCGATATAAAAAAAAAATAATGGACGAGAAATAAGCATTGAGAAAAGAACACTAAAACAGCAGGCAAAAAAATAAATCTATGGCAAGCCCATCATTCACGTGTTGCAAATGATGCTTAAAAAGTGACAAACTGATTTTATATAAATTGAGTCATCTTTGACTAAAGCAAGAGTAACTACAATTACTACCAATATGTGTAACTATTTGAAGGCTAAAACGTGGATGTATGCATGAGTGTATGTATAAGCAAAAGAAAAAAAATAATACAAAAACGAAAATGAAATCACTCTGATGCTGCCTGCAACTACAAGAAATTGCAATCGTCTTAATAAATCTTGATGAAGAAGATACTCAACAACATTAATAAAAACACATCATACAAAACAATTCCTTCGATCCTGAGGGAGAAGTTCTTCAAGGTTGTTTTTAAAAAAAAATATTATATTGAAAGATGTAAAAATAATTTAAAAAAATCCATAATAAAATGGAAAACATTGACAGATACTTTGGTAAATCAATTCTGCACAGTTGCAAAGAAAAATTTTTAAAATTATTTTTAATAAAAAGTATGTCATGAGACATTAAATCAAGAAAAAATAGCAACAAGCAGTGTTATTTAATTTTAATCTGCATAGCAGAGCACAAATGTGCTTCATCACACAAATATCGTCTAATTAATAATTATCTAGCGATCCTAAAAGTATGCACGAAAATTTTTTATACTTCAACCAGTACAATTCTTAGCATTTTTAATATCAAATTGTGAGTGATTTAAACTCAACTAGACAAATATCGTATAACTAATAAATATCTTGCGATCCTAAAAGTATGCACCTCAACCAGTAAAATTATCAGCAGGTTTAAATCGATGATTTGTGAATAACTTGAGAAATATAAGATTTTTAAAAAAAGGTGAACATTTTCTGTCAAATTTATAAATTCATTTGTTTTCAACTTATTTGCCAACTTAAGTGATGTTTGCATAATACAAAAAAATTGTTTTAAGTAGAAAATATGCATTAAAAGCACTTGGTTTTTTATTATTTCTATACAAAATTTCCTACTCAAATCACTTGTCTGTGATTTGGAAACAGCACCGTAATTTTTAAAGATTTTATTAAAAGTGAATTGTAACATAACATGGAACAATGAAAATAATTTTTAAATATTCTTAAAACGACAAATAAAGTGTCGGTAATGTAGTGTATAACAGGCTAACTCATAAATTATCAAAAAAGCTATCGAACTTTTTATAGCTGGTATTTAAGGCTTTTGTATTGTTAAAGTTTTTATTTGTTTCACCACATAAACTTTTTAATAACATGAAGCATTTTTCGTAACCAAATTCTATGTAATGTGCAGCTTATGGAGAGTAGAAATTTGAAAAGCTTCAAAAAGCTTTCATAATTTTTAATTGTTACGTTGCTATAATTTTCAACAGTTTTCCATTAAAATATTTTAGGGAAGCTTAATGTTAGATATTTAGTTAGAAGTTAACTGCAAGAAAAAGCTGTTGCACAGCCGTTAATTTTCGCGTTAAATCAAGCAAACGCTTTTTTGCCGTAATAATTTTTTGGAATTGAATTAATTATTAAAGGAATTAAAAAAACCGTACCTGAATCAGTCTTTTTATATTTAATTAAAGAGCTGAAAACGCACTGAGTGACAGATTTTTGGCAAGTTGTGTGATTTGCAAAAATTTATGAAAATCTTAATAAAATGTTCATGCGATCACACGAGTATATTTGGTCAACCAGCGAGAACTTTATTAGCGTTTAAAATAATTGCTAATAAATTAAAAAGATGAAGACACCTAAAGCGTTTAAGGTGATAAATGATGTTTTGGCATCGGGTTTGTGTCATAGTGTAACACCTAAAACACCATTTTAAAACGAATTTTTAAGGTCGTTCAGATTTTTGTAAGATTTTCCTATGCATGAATCGTAGGATTGTGTAGGAACTTTAAAATTTATTCAAGTACGTCGTGGATTATTTTTCGGTTTTATGGGTAGCCAACTCTTGTGCATCAGATTTTTATGTTGAGTGGTCGAAACATAGTCCTGTAAGAATACTTAATGTCTAGTTTGTTGTAATTCGCTACTTCAGTACAGGATCTAATTAGAACTTTAATAATAAGATCTGCTAAGGGAGAGTATTTTGGAGACTTAATATAAAATATGAGAAGGACTTGACTAGAAGAACTAAATACACATTAAAAGAAGCTAAAACAATGTTAAAAAATTAACTTTATAATTAAGAATTCTGACACTTCTTTCTTGAATCTTTTTTTTTCTTATCTAAGGGGCTGTGCACATATTACGTAACGCTCCAAGAGGGAGAGTTAAAGATTTCTTACGGATTGGAAATTTTTCACTGAAAAATTATTAAAAAGCGTTACGGGGGGGTATAAAATCTCTGAAAACAGTGTTACGTAATATGTGCACAGCCCCTAAGCCGTTAGTGTTTAGTGAAATAAAACGAATTTAAAACAATAAAAATACAAGCTGTTAAAATAATTCCATTATCAAAACGTATCCCATTCTATAAATATATATACATATTTTATTTTTGTTGTGTCCGCTGCAGATGTATCATTTCTTCTATTTCTATATCCTGTTTTTCTAAGCATGTCCTTCGTGTAAAAATTGCTCTTCAACTAACTTGTTTGTCTATTTTGCTTTTCACAAATTCTTTCTTTTTTAATACACAACAAATGGTTTAACAATCTGATTGCTGCAAATTGGTAATATGATTAAGATAGTGTCGCAATGAGAAGTAGAAAAACTATTGAAAGGAATAGAAAAAGGAAGTCACATGCAAATGTGGCATATTGTTAAATGATAAATTCTATTTAAAAGCGAAAATCATTAAATTGGGATTTTTTCTGTAATTGTTTAGATACAAACATGTTTTGTTGACAAAAGAAATTTAAATAAAATGATACAACATATTTTCTGAACTTACGGCAGTTAATTTTAAAAGTTTTATTAAATTCTAAACCCAAAATTCATAAAAATTTTAAAATGGATTTGAAATTAATTTTAAGGAAAGATTTGTATTGAAATTTTGTACTAACACTTGAAATCTGTTTTATTTTTTTAATGAATACTACCATAAAAGTTTAAATTATTTTGCCTTTATGTTTTTAACCTTAAAGAGCTTTACAAAACTTTACAAAACTAAAACCTTCGCTTCTCATTAGAGACATTTAACATATTGACTATGTTATGTATGTTTGGTTGTAATACAAGTTGTTGCTTTTGGTTTTACAAAATTATGACCCCTAACAAAAGTCAAAGCTGAGGCAATTAAAGCAATAAAAAATAATAAAAATTCGTGACATGTTTTAACAAATATGACATTGATGTTGTTCGCCATCGCCATCATCATTAAATAAATGTATACACGTACAGACAAATATTGTAAGTCCAGTACCCAGTTAACCAAATTTATTTGAGCGTGGTTTTGGCTGGAGTGGTAAACTCGTTACAACAAACTTATGATTGAGGATCTGGGTTCGATTCCTGGCAAGGACTACGTATGAATATCATGAAATTATCTAATGTACATTACTTTGGCATTGCCTTAAATATTGTTCGACTTTTTAAATTATGAAGGAATACCCACTTAACCAAAAGGCACACAAGCGAAAAGGCATCTTTATATTAATAAAATCTACAGAAACTGTTTTAAATTAAACCGACGAAATTGCTATTTATATAATGAGGTGTGCTTGCTACTTCCTTTATATCCTTGTTATATTGTCTCTTCAATGAAATCATCTTAAGGACATTATCAGCGAGAGCGAGAGTAAACTCCAACTAACACTTACGTTTGTGTATTGTGGATATGTATGTGTGGTGTGCATGTCTACATACAAATATTTATAAATTGTCGTATACGATGAGTCAGTTAAGGCAATTCTTTGTTATAATGCGACGTGGGAGTGTTTTTTTTTTGTAAATTTCAAGAGTAAAGTACAATGGCTGGTTAATGGTAAAAAATCTAAGGTTACCTTTGTGTATTTAACAATAAAAATTAAGTTGAAATGCCAATGCAGAAAATGTTAACAAACATTATGTTTTTCTTTTTTGTCTTTTAATGCTGTCCTTTGCTGTGCTAATAAAGGCATTTAAACATGTTGACAGCAACATACATGAACATAAGAACAAACATAGCAAAAAAAAAAATATGTATATTAATCGTTATTTTCCATGCCAGCTTGTCTGGATATCTTTAAACTACGCAACTACTTACAACAAAATGTTGGCTTGATATAAAAGTAATCACAGCGTGAATGGATCAAATCAACAAACTGAGAAAATAAAGAAACATTT
The DNA here is from genome assembly GCA_947311025.1 of Lypha dubia. Taxonomy (NCBI): domain Eukaryota; kingdom Metazoa; phylum Arthropoda; class Insecta; order Diptera; family Tachinidae; genus Lypha; species Lypha dubia. The sequence continues at coordinate 119,343,820 of OX371261.1, forward strand.
TATACAAAAACTCTTTTAATAAAATTTTATGTATATTCTTTGATTAATATTTTTCGCAAGTTTTCTTTGAACTGCATTATTCTACGATGAAAATTAATAATTCGGCTTAAGTTCAAAATTTTTAATTAAAACTACACAAATTTATATCTAGGCGCACGGTAGTGCGCCAGGCCAAGTTCGGCCACACAGTGTGTATATTTACAGGAAACCATTCGAGCTGTTTTTACCCCCCTCATAACTTTGCTCCCCCTGATCATAATGTAATGAAACTTGAAACATAAGGTCTCCTCACAGAGGTGACCTCACAGGTTAAATTCACTTATATTCACTGACTCACTGACTCACTCATCAATATTATTGGGCACTTCCAGTAAAGCTAGAGAGCTGAAACTTGGTACACAGGTAGGTCTTGGTGAGAAAATAACCAGAAAAATCTGAAAACGGGCAATTTCCACCCGCGGGGACTAGGGTTCCCCTTCTTTGTATGGGGCACTTCCAGTATAGCTAGAAAGCTGAAATTTGGTACACAGGCAGGTAGTGATGAGAAATTACCGAAAATGATTTTTTTACGGGCACTTTTCATCTGGGGGGACAATCATGCCCCTTCTTTGTATGGGGCACTTGTAGTATAGCTAGAAAGCTGAAATTTCGTACACAGCTAGGTCCTGATGAGAAATTAACAAAAATTATTTTTAAACGGGCACTTCTCACTTGGGGTACTAGGGTTCCCTTTTTTGTATGGGGCATTTCCAGTATGGCTAGAAAGCTGAAATTTGGTACACAGGTAGGTCCTGAGAAGAAATTAACGAAAATGATGAAACGAATGAATAAACCGGCACTTTTCATCTGGTGCGACTATGGTGTCCCTTCTTTGTATAGGGCACTTCTAATATACATAGCTAGACAGCTGAAATTTTCTACACAGGTAGGCCCAGATAAGCAATACATATAAATATTTATACAAAAACAACTTAGAAAAAAGAAGTGAGATCCACACAAAAACATAAATGTAAAAATAAGGCCAAGTTCGTATCGAAAAAGTTTCGGCCGTAAAAAGTACTGAGATCAAAATAAGGACCAAGTTCTTGATAGGTACAATTCGATCTCATTTCTAGGCAACCTATAAGCTTGGCAATATTTTTCCAAGAATTCTCTCCCATATTAGAATTGTACCTATCAAGAACTTGGTCCTTATTTTTATCTCAGTACTTTTTACGGGCGAAAATTTTTGGATACGAACTTGGCCTTATTTTCACATTTATGTTTTGTGTGGATTATGTATTAATAAGATATAAAGAATATTCTAATAAACCTTAAGAATGTCAATGGTTGAGAAAAATGTATCTGACAAAATTATTAACCAAACAAAAACCATTTGAAAAAAAAATTAAAAAATTTTCGATTAAATTTATTCGAATAAATATATTCGATTAAGAAATATTCGATTTAATATTCAAAATAATATTAAAAAATAACAGACTCGAAAATTAATTTAATATAACCTCTCTTTCACAAAATGAATCGATTCAAAATTGGTCGAGTACAAATTGTACGATTAAAATTTGTTCGATTTAAAATTGAAAATAATGTCAAAAATAAGACAGTGGAAAAAATCATATTATTCAAAGTTTTTTGATTAAAAAATACTCGAAGAAAATCAAAATATTATCAAAACTAAAACAGTTAAAAAATAATTTAATATAAACTTTTCCACAAAATCGATAGACTTCATTCAAAATTATATTAAGAGTAAAAAATTAGAAGAATAGTTGAATAAAAAGTTTTGCACAAAACTTTTCGATTCAAAATTTCTCGAATATTATTCGTTTAAATTGATGCGATCAGTAATTTTTCGATTTAAAAATTTAAAATCATATCAAATATAAAAAAATCGAAAATTAATTAAATTTAACCTTTAGCCCAAAATTATTCGATTAAGTTTGTTCGATTCAAAATATTCAAACAAAATTATTCGTTTAAAAATTATTTAAAATAATATTGTTCGAAAACTCAAATTTATTATTTAAAAAATTAGCTTTTTTTTTTTTTTTGTCCTGCATATGTGATTCTGTGTGTAAACATGTTCATCTTGTACGTTCCTGTTGTAGTGCGAATGTAAGTGCCAAAATACTATTTTTTGTTTTGTTTTGTTGTTAAGCTTTAAGTTTTACTTTTTAAATGTTTGCTCCAGCGTTGCCATTTTGGTGCTTTTCGGGTATTTTTTGGTGCTTTTTAACTTAATCAATACCTGAAATTTTGTTAAATACCCGTTTTTGAAAAGCGGGTATTTATAGTGCTTTTAAGAATTTCTCACAGTGCTTTTAGGTGCGTTTTAAATAATCAACATTTTTGACACTGAACCATTTTCCTACTATTCTTTAAACACACCTAATACTTTTTTAACCAACTGCGTATAATTTGCATCTATATTTTGATTAGTACTCGCAAACTGTTAAGAGTTTGAATTCTATAATTTCTCAAGCATCTTTCTTTTTTAAATTCGTTCAGAAATTTTTATGATTTATTTGCTTAGCAGTGGTCTTACTTTCAATATTAGTACATATCCTTTGATTTGTTTTTTATGCAAATTTAAGCAAGAAGTGCCTTGGTTATTATCAAGCTGCACAGTTATTAAAAGTAAGTTCTTCATTGATGTTAAAGTAGATATGTGCTAAAGTTCATCATCTAACAATGGCTTTCCCTTAGATCGAAAAACAAATACTTATATAGAAAAGCTTGGGAAAATGATCCAGCTTTTAAAACGTGGCTTAGAACAGCAAAAGATGAACTAAAAGCATATTTTATTTGTTGTAATTGTGAATTAAAAGTTCGATAAAGCGATTTACTCCGACAAAGTCACACAAAAAGCCATGAAAAAGCAATAGATCTGTCTTTTGATCCACCATACCCAAAACAAAATTAGGTTAGTGCTTTTGTACCCGAAATTTTTTTTATATTTACCCTTTTTTACCCTATTTCTATGGGCTCACAGTGCTTTTGATGTTGCAAGAGTTGGCATCACTGGTTTGCTCCCTGACATTGCAGTACATGCGGGCACAGTGTAACAGGTGGAAAAAGTATCTCAGAATTTCTATGTTAATAGCAGTGTTTGCATTCACTCATGAGTGCATAGAACATGACACCAAATAAACTCACACACTCATGCGTATGCACTTCAAAATAAATGCCAAACTACTATTTTTTGATTTGTTGTTAAGCTTTAAGTTTTACTTTTTAAATATTTACATTACAAATGAAGACACAGTGTAACAGGTCCAAAATGTAGCTCAAAATAAAGATGTTCCTCTACCAGTGTGGGTTTTGCATTCGTGAGTGTATAGCGCATGATCTAAAATTACTTTACACACTCATGCGTATGAAAACTCATCAACTGTAGAGAAGCATGAGCAAAAAATTGTTTGCACATGAGTATGTATGCACTCATCAGCCAAAGGCAGTAACAAACTAAAACTTCGTTGCAAATTTCGCCGAAATATCCATATATTTTCTTGTATCCTATAATATCAGTCACTCTGTGGCGACAGGTGTTTGTATTTGTATTTCTATATCTCGTTTTTTTTTTCCTCAATACAATATACTTTTTACACACGTGCTGAGCAATTTTTTTTCATACATACATATCTTTTGTTGTTTGTCTGTTGTTGTATTGTACCCTGTATTGTTTATTGTTATTATTGTTTTGCGCAATAAACGCTTTTATTTGGTTATTGTCAAAGTATTATTGCTGCTGTTCTTTGGCATGTATGAGTTTGCATGGATGCGTGTGCGTATGTGTGTGTGTGTGTGTGTGTATATGCAAGAGCATGTTTATATTGTTAATGCTTTAGCACAATATTGTCGCTATATTATTGTTACTGCCACAATACTCGTATTGATTTTATCTTTAGACCTCTTTTGTTGTTGTTATGCTGCAAACATGAAGAGAATAAACTATTTGTATAAACGTTTTAATTCTTTAAGCGTTCTAGTCTATTTTTCTTTTTCTTTTTTGAAAAGTGTTAAAAAGTCAGTAAAGTTTTTGTTTTTCATACATAAGGAATTAACACTGAATTCCTAAAGCTTTAGAGAAAATTCCAAATGGTTTAAACAGTAGAGAACTTTAATATGTGGAAAACTAAGAGAAAGAAAACTTGTTTAAAAATTTTCTTTTAAATTTTGTTTAAAGGATTGAAAATATTATTTAAACTTTAAAGCTATTAATTTTATCGAAAGGCGCATTCAAATAATTGATTTAGGAAGAGATGCTAAGCACCAGCAAATTCTTTTTTGTGGATATTCATAAGATAAAAAAAATATTTACAAGTCGGCTGGACTCGTATTTAACATAACTAATATATGAGTAAGAACTAGATGGGAAGGAAAAAAACTATTAAGTTTTACAATATATCTCACAGCTTTATCGATCATGATGAATGAGATTAATGCGAAAGTATTCAACTCTCGTATTCTATTTTTAGTCATAAATTTATAAAGACGATTAATATACTTGGAAGATTAAGATTACTTTGTCCCGAAAATTCAGGGGAAAAAAATCATTATTTGAACGAATTCCTTGTTTTAGTTGTTGGTGATTTTTTTAGTTCTCTTTATTTTTCCTTTTTTTTAGTTTTGGCGCTTTTTTCGTTTTTTAAAAACTTTCATTCGGCAGTTAATATACTTTTTAGCGATTAACATTACTTGAGGAATTCTTTCAAGTTTGGTTTTTGTCTCTGGACTCTTTTGTTTCGGCTGGTTTCTTTTTCTGTTTAACGATTTTTTATGCCGATTTATTTAATTTTGGCCAATTTATTTCACACATTTTACTAAAAACCTTAATAACAATCGGTTTACATGGTTTTGTTGGATAGTCTAACTTTCAAGTCATTTATACAGCGATGAAAAATATTGCGATTTATATAACAAATTTGTTAAATATTTAAAGAAAAATTCATGTGAACTTGTCGAATACAAAACGCGTTCGAGAGCAATATAAGAAATATTAAATATGCGGCTGTGCACATATTACGTAACGCTCCAGTGGGACGGGGGTTAAAGATTTGTTACGGATTGGAAATTTTACACTGAAAAATTAGTAAAAAGCGTTACGATGGAGTGGGGGGGGGGTATAAAATCTCTGAAAACAGCGTTACGTAATATGTGCACAGCCACTAATGCAACTATCAGAAAATTTGTCGTTTAGTTTTCTTGGAAAAAAATTTATAACTAAAAAAAAATTAATGGAAAAAAGTGACACTTAAACAAGGCAAAAAAATGTTATACCCGTGGAAAATAATGAAGCCGTTCTAAGTAAGCAGCAGGAGGCTAAAATTACGGAAGATTTTATTAATGGCACGAGATAACTTTGAAACTTAAAGTGTCAGTGTAAAAGCAAAATTGTAAAAAAGAAAAGGGTAGTTTTTTGTATACGATGCTAAGAAATAAAGATCTAACAGCGATTGCTTAGCAATTTAATCGAATAAATGAATACAGCGCACTATGGTAGGGGTAAAGCTAAGCTTCTCGAAGCTCCCTAGCAGATCTAAGAGGTTGCAACTCAACAACTTGGACAATAATAAAAATCAAAAGTTGATTTATGCAGATTGTTTGCAAACACCATGTATGATTGCATGAATAATTGATTCAATTAAATAATTTATTGTAATTAAATACAATTTTTGCTTTTAGATATTAATTAAAAATTGTAAAAGAAAAATTTATTTTGAGTTCTCCTAATTAAGTCGAGCGATTATATTAAAATCATAAAACGACTGCAATGACTAAAACTGAAGATTCAATTAATTTTTTTATTAAAAAAATACTTTTTTTAGGATCAGCACTCATGGGACGACTCCTACTTATGCAATGCATTGTGCTAGAACTTTGGGAAAGGCATAAAATAGAGAAGTTAGGTGGTGAAAATGTAGAAGAAGGCGTGACCCTTTTACAACTATGCTATTGCACGTTTTGTTAATTTCAGAGCAGTGTTGCAGTCAATTTATTAATTATTTTTCTTCGCCGTCGATTCTGCAAGCCGACGAAGCAGAACACTGTGGTGTTCATTAATTGGGAACTGTTTCAATCGCTGACGGAACAGGTTCTTGTGACCACAGCTAGGCCTTCATTACTTAAACAGTTAAACAAAAATTATTACAAGACGCGCAGCGAAATTAATGATGTTGATTGAACTACGGAATTAATTGAAACTGATTTTATATGTTGATTAAATAATTAATTGAAAATTTTTTGGGAATAATTTTAGCATTTTGTCTTTATATCTTTTAATATATAAAATTCTCGTGTCAGGATGTTTGTTATCAAACTCCTCCGAAACGGCTAAGCCGATTTTAATGAAATTTTTTATGTATAATTGGTAGGTATGAGATTAGGTTTTAAAGTATATTTTAAACCGCTAGGGCATGAGGAGAGGAGGGAGGAGGCAATTCCTGCAGTTACTAAACTATTATTCCAACAGATGGCGCTATGTCCGCCTCATAATTATTTTTCTTGTTGATGACAGATGGCGCTATGTCCGATTCATAATTATATTTGTTGTTAAACGACAGATAATGCTACTTCCGCCTCATGCAGGAGAATCGACTTCCTTCGTATTTCAAACAGAACAAAATTATTGTTTAGTGTTTTTTTCATCGGCGGTCATCGTCACACACTTACAATACATTCGCTATTTATAATATAACACCGAAAATATGCTCTAGAAATATTTTGTATGGCAAAACAAACGTTTGCCGGGTCATCTAGTAATTTTATAAATGTGATAACTATACAGCTGCCTTAAAAGACCACAATAAAAAAAATTACCATATAAATTGTTAAAGAATAAGAGAGATGTTTTATTTTAATATGAAAGAAAAACATGTGCAAAAAGTCATAAATATTTTTTTTTTCATTGTTTCTTAAGACTTTCCCTTTTTTTCCTCCAAAAAATTATAAAAATAAACTAAACCAAAAAGTAAAAGAAATTAACATAAAAATTCAACAGTTTAAATATTCGGGCAATTACAGTTGAAAAATTTCAACTTTTATTAAGTTTCCTTAACACTTTCACTGGGTTAAATAAATGGTTTTAGATTTTCCAGACTATAAAAGAAATTGATGATATTTTTTTTTGTGCATATAAAATTATATTAAATTGGTTATTTTCTTCATAAACTCTTTAATAATTTTTTTTTTGTGTTTCAGCAAGAATACACATTTTCTATCGTAATTGCAATTGTAGTTTAACCAATTTACTGATTGCTGTGTAGACTACGAATTGTTGTATTTTGGTGTTTTTATATCTTTCACTAGATAAAATAAATTTTAGAGCATCCAACAACAACTGGTGCAAGGAGTGTAGAAAGTAGTTCTAATACTAAAAACGACGAACATGCGTTGTTGTTTAAAAAACCTTTGAATGATAACACAAATACAAACAATTCAAGGGTATTTCAGAATCACCTTAACTATAATACTGAAAAAAAATTTCTACACCACCCTCGTATTTACTTTCCAGAAGGTGACACATTTTTTTTCTCCGACAAATTTCTATCGAAACTATAAATGTGCATTTGAAAGTTTTCTATGTAACTTTTGTAAAAACTGTATGTTAGTAAAAATAGTTTAGTTACATGTGTGCGTGAGGTATATCTACTCTTATCTATAGTTTACTTAACAAAACTATATCGCACAAATAGTGATGTGTGATATGAATACTTTATTATCCAACAAAACAAAACTTTTCTAATAGAAATTAATTTATTACTTTAGTCTGACGTTGAATCTTCAATGAAAACTTTAGTTAATAGTAATTTTTTGGTCCCAGTTTCTATGAGATGAATTTTAATTAAATTTAACTAAACAAATTTTTAAGAAGGCAGATATTAAGCGAAATTATAAAAATATATTTGCTGTGTAGAATCAGAATATATAATAATTCTTTTTATTACTTTTAGTGTCTTCCACTCGTGTAGTATTATTTTATAGTGAACTGATTGTTATCCTTGTTGATTTCCATACCAGGAAGAGTTGAAATTAAAAAAAACTTAAATAAAAGGTTTTCCAATAAGAGTGATATGATTTCTTTAAAAAAAACACACTTATTGCTAAGGAAATTCAAAAGTTTTTTATTTAATGTGAAGTACAATCGATACGACTTCTTCTGCTGACTTCTTCTGCAGGAACTATTTCGATGAACCCAAATCAAGTCGTATGTTGTATTGACAGTAACGGTGTTACGAGCTTCATTTCGCAAGAAGTACGGACCGACGATTCCATCAAAAACCCACACCGAACTGTCAACTGAGGTAAATGTAACGGTTTTTCATGAATAATTTATGGATTTTCTTTGCACCAGAATCGACAGTTTTCTTTATTAACCGCACCACTCAGATGAAAGTGAGCCTATTCGGAGAAGATAATTGGAATGATTTTCTTACAAAAAAATCGTTATCGTTGCAATTGGAAAACGATAAAACTAAATAATTTGTAAACGTTGTTCTTGCTTATATCTCTCCATGATGAAATTGTAAGCACTACTGAATACAATGAAAAACAAATGACAGATCATGACATATTACAAATGGCCGAAATGTCACTTCAAAATCATATCGTCCCTATATGAAAACCTTATACAAAGATTTCAATTGAAACACAAATTTTAGAAATGGTAGTCATTATTCCTTTTAACTTCTCTCTCTCTCTCTCTCTCTTTAATACCACAATATTTTTCATGTTTACACTAAAATTTTAAGCTTCATGTAGGCGTATGATTAATATTGAATTATTAAAAACAATCAGACTTACATACTCACCAATGATAGTAATACCAATTGCAATTGCTCTAATTTCATTAATATTTGCTTAAGCTAAAGAAAAATCTAACTAAAAGCTCAACGAATTGATATCATTTGCTAAATAAGCATTAAAAAGAATGTTGCACTCTAAAACTGTGATACTCGAAATACTACTGCATGCAGATTCACAACCAGCACACACACAGTTTGACTGATTGCAAGAAGCTTAACAAATGAGATGAAAATACAAGAAATTTAACAATTAATTCTGCTGACATCCAGTGAAACAAAAAAAGAAGCTCTAATATAATTTAGTAACAAGAGTAGAAGGAAATATATGCCAGAGAAGGAAATAGAAAATTGAAAAAAAAAACCATTATAAATAATCTTAAGAATTTATTATTGTCATTAAGTAAACATTTTTAAGTTTTTCTTTTCGCAGTGTACAAGTGAATTGTATTTCTACACACTGTGGCAGAAAAAATTAAAGGCATTGAAGAAAAAGAATGAAAAAATTTATTAATAAATGTAACTGAGAATTGCTTATGTTCTATTTCAAATTAAATACGTAGTTGAATGGAACCTTAACATCAATTTGATTTGATGCTAAGGTTCCATTCAGCCTTCGGGATGGCTGTAGCATCCTGCAAGCTGAAGTCTCGGCCATTACAAGGGCTGCAAGATCGATTAGGTATAATAGGATATCGGAAGTTATCCTTATTTTTACCGAAAACAAAGCTGCCATTGCTGCTATCAATGGTATATACACTACATCGACGGTGGTAAACGAATGCCGGAAATCTTTAAACGAAATAGCGAGACATTCAAGAGTAACACTAGTTTGGATTCCAGGGTACTCAAAATGCACTGGAAACGATATTGCGGACGAAATTTCCAAAATGGGCGCATCATTGAGCATCGATGATATGTCACTTCGTTGGCATTCCTCTATCTCACTGCAAGCGATTGATCCAGGAGGAATCATATAACCTCGCTCAAAAAAGGTGGGAACAAGAGCACACCTGTCAAGTCGCCAGATCCACTTTGCCCCGCTACAGCCTGCACGGAACTCGCAATCTGCTCAGGCTTGGTAAATGTCGACTAAGACAATTGGTAACAGTGCTAACAGAGCACTGGTGCTTTGGGACTCATGCCAGAAGGATGGGTCTAAGTTACAATGACTACTGCAGAACTTGTAACCAAGAGGAGGAAGAAGAAACAATTCTTCATCTTCTATGTCAATGCCCCGCGCTTAATAGCATAAGGGATAGCACTATGGGCTTCAACATTCTGCCAGACCTTGACAGTCTGGCGAACATGGGGCTAATCAACCTATCCTCCTTCTTGCAACAATCGGGATGGTTAGATTCGGCGACAGGGCAATTACAGGAAATTGAATAACCAATTGACTATGCCCTGTCTGCTGTAGGGTATCACAAAGGGACCGAATTAACGGACTCAAGTGCGCCACGTCTCAGATGTGACGGCCCTCGAAACCTAACCTAACCTAACCTACGTATTTGAATCAATTGCTCTCATAATCAAAAACTAAATTTTAAAACTTTGCTAAATATGAAAATTACAATATTCCTAACTCCCATAGCTTTTAATAATTAAGAGAAAATTACATAACGATCACATGAGTAATTGATACAATTAAAAAATTAATTAAAAATAGTTTTGGTTTTAATTAGAAGATTTAATTAAAAATTTTGAAGAATTTTTTTTTTTTTTTCCTTAAATAAATTCGTTAAATAAAGAAAATATTTTCATTTAATATACTTAATCAATATTTTAAATTATTTTCAATTAAATTCGTAATTGAATCAATTGCTCTTGTAATCAAAGAGTAAATTTTAAAACTTTGCTTAATGGGGAAAAAACAATATTCCCAACACTGAAAGTTTTTAATAATTTATAGAAAACTTCATCAGTAATTAAAATAATTACCAAATTAATTGAAAATGGTTTTAGGTTTGATTAAATGATTTAATTGGAAATTTTAAAGGAATTATTTATCTGCGTAAGATAAGATTTGGCGACTACCGAAAAATTTTTTATAGCAAACAATATTACTAAAAATTTTTCCATTAAATCACAACTAGTTTTAATTATTTTCGTAATTGAATCAACTAATCAAGCATCTGATCAAAAAACCAATTTTTCTATACACTTTTACAAATTTTAATTTATTCCAAATTTTGTTTATATAAAAAGTTTGTATTGATTTTTAACAAACGAAATTAATTGAATATAAATTTTTTGCCATAATGCAATTCTTGAGAACCTGCAAATATTAAACGATTTATTACAAACCAATATTTTTCGCTGCATGTAGTCTTACTAGTTCTTTTAGTTTTGTACTGCATTGCTGTTGCTGGAGAGTCTGTTTGAAACTTGTATATAATTCATGATATAAAATTTTAAAAATTTCTAATACTGCCTTCATCCTGTTGAGCCATAAGAAGGCACTTATTGCTTTAATACACCTCGTCCATATTTCACGCTTCATAAAATTTCTTTAATAAATAAAGATCTTAAAAGTTCCTCGTCTTATTAATAAATTCAATAATTTTCCTTCCTCGTGCCTCTAATAAAGTCTCCCTCGGTGTCATTATCGTATTTAAATAAAAAATATGAAGAATGTTTTATTTTTGTAGACAAGAAAAAAAAACTCAGTAGCTTCCTTAGTTTCATTCATTCTTCATTCACTCCCTCTCTTTTTCAACCATTCGTTCATTCATTCATTCAATTGCTTTATAAGACAAGCTTATGGTTGCCATTGCCAGGACTTTAATAATAACAAAATATTATTTCTAAACGCATTCCATTCACTTCATACCACTCCCATGCAGCTTTCACAAAAGTTATTTATGTTCTTGAAATATCCTTGAAAAAAAAAAATGCTGTCGTTGTATTTATTGAAATCAATGGGTGGCATTTTAAAAACACTCTGTTTTGTTTGTTTGTTGCTATAAAAAAAAAAGAAAACGTCCTTATACTTTTTAACAAGAACTGTCTTCCTGTCTGTTAATCCATCCGCTTGTTGTCGTCTGCTGCTGTAAGAGGATTTTTTATTTGTATTGTTTGCCTGCATTAAGGATTTGGCCTACTTTCTAATTTATAAATTTTGATTTTTAATGTTTAAGACTTTAATTGATTTTATTGCCTGACTTGTAGGAAAGTGGTTTCGTTAATTTTTCAACACAGCAGATTTTTAATTAATTTTATGTTTTAACAGCTTTGACAATTTTTAATCAATATTAGAATTCTCAAGCATTTCTAGCATTTCATAATTAATCACTTGTCATATTTGAAAATTAAATAATTTTTAGTTTGAAGTTTCAATTTGTATAAAATTTTCTGCTAAATTATTTTTTGAAGACTGAAATATGCCAAGTTTTAAAATCTCAAAATCGTTTTAGGGAAAAGTATTTTGCGTCTAAAAAAAATCCAATTACTTTTCCCCAAAAATAATACTGATATACAATAAAATATTTTGCTGTCCTGTTTTGCATAAATCTCTAATATATTTTATAAACAAAACTTTCGTTTTGTATATTAAACTTTTGTAAACACACACACGACTGTCTCTAAGCTTTTCAACGCTGTATTAAGGTATTGTCTGCTAACCAAATATATTTTTATATAAACTGATAATTTAGTATGCAATAAACGTTAAACCAGGTAAAATAAATTTAAGCAACAAAGATTAATTTTACCAACAAAAAACAAAACAACAATAATAACACTAAAGTTGTTTTGGTAAAATAGAGGTTTTCGTATATAAACTGAACTTTACGCATGAAAATTATGCGGGAAAGTTTGCCCTTAAGCTTTTTCCGTTTTTTTTTTTTTGTGTAAAAAATAAAATATTGCAGGATTTTCAGCATATGATTGATGATGCTGCGCTAAATTCTGGCAAATGATGTTAAATTTTGTAAGAAGAATTTTGAATTTAAGAAAAGATAATTTATTTATTAGAATGTTTATTTAAGCTATAGGTCTTTTTATTTTAATATATATATATTTTTGTTTATATTTATATTTATTTTCGATATTTCGCTAACAATTTGTTAGCATCTTCAGGAAATTTTATAAATTATTTGAAATTTTAATATTGATTTGTGTATTGGGTGTCATAAAATTTTTTCAATAATTTTTTATGGAAAAAGTCTAGGAAAATTTAACTACAGTATATAAAAAGGTTTTTGTATGAAATGTCACAAAAATTGTTTCCAAATTTTAACATAAAAAAATTATTGAAAATGAGTTAAGTATTGGATAGATATAAAATTTTTTAACATAGAAAAAATTATTAAAAATGTTATGTTATAAAAATAGTTTTAAAAAATTAACATTGAATTTAATATATCAACACAATTAACATTAAAATGTATAGTATGTATCCAGGATGTTTTTTAACATAGAAAAAATTATTAAAAATGTTATGTTATAAAAATAGTATTTAAATAATTTAACATTGAATTCAATATATCAAAACAATTAACATTAAAATGTGTAGTATGTATCTAGGCTGTTTTTTAAATATAAATATCAAAAATTATTTACAAATTTTTATAAGCTTTATAAAAGTTAAGAATAATAAAAATCCTACAGGAAATTAAGTTATTATTGGTGTAAAACCAAGAAGCAATAATGTGATTATTTTCCTGTGGGACCATAATATAATTAGATATGTAATTAAACAAAGTAACAAAAATTCATAGTGAAACAAGAAACAATCATTTAACATTTAGATTTTTACTAACTAAATATCTATAATTCTGTGCTAAATTTTCTGTATCTACTTTGAAATTTATTCTTTGTGTTGCCGGTGTATTAATTATCTCTAACATTTCTAACATCAAACGCTGTTTATAATTATTTTCTGTATTCAGAATTGAAACATTTTCAAAGTTAGGAAAGTGAACTAATCTGGAACAATGAGATGACAACGCTGTCTTCTGTGAATTGATATGCCTATATTTCTGATCTGACTTATGACCTGCTATTCTCGTTTTTAATTTATTTTTGGTAGTACCTACATATACCATGTTACAATTCTCTCCATCATTTCCCCTGCAAGGTATTTTGTAAACTACATTCGATCTATCCCATTTATCAATTTTGTCCTTAGTTCTACACAAATCAATATTAAAATTTCAAATAATTTATAAAATTTCCTGAAGATGCTAACAAATTGTTAGCGAAATATCGAAAATAAATATAAATATAAACAAAAATATATATATATTAAAATAAAAAGACCTATAGCTTAAATAAACATTCTAATAAATATAAAGAAAAGGTCAAATAAAATAGAATATAAATAAAAGATAATTTATTTTTTATATATTGAAATATTTTTAGCGGCTTAATAGAGGATTTCTCAAAGTTCTTATCTTTTGAAATTTAGTTGTCATTGAATGTCCTCTAAAATCAATCGTACAAACTGCTGTTCTGTGCTTTAATAAAATTAATAACATTTCTCGTTAGCGCTTAACTCAATTCCTTATTATTCACAGTTTTTTTTTTTTAAATCCTGTAGTCATATTTACACTTCAAATATTTTGTGCATCGCACTTTCTAATTCATATGCGATACTGCTTTATGATGTTCATAATAACCATACATGCGCACATACACACACAGGCGATTGTATACACTTTTACACATCATACATCATTTAAAGTACACACATGGAGAGACAAACTCACACAATCACATACTAAGCATAGCTACAACTTAGCAAAACCAACGACAACAACAAGTGCATTTTTCAATGTATTTGGCTTTCAACAAAAGTGTCAATTACACCGGAAGTCGTACTCAAGCATGCATACAATCACATACATTTTTGCTGCCGCTGCTGATGCTGCTGCTTCTGCTGCGTTCTCTATAACAGTAGTGTAGAGATAGTTTTTTTAGCATATACGGCCGAGTGTGTATATTTTTTTACGTAAATGTGTGTGTATGTGTGCGCCTGTGTGCAACATCTCATACATCAAAAAAGCGACTCTTTGATTTCCTCTGTTTTGCCTTATGGAAAATTATAGTCAGTCGTGAAGTAGCTGTTTCATCCTTTGCTCTTCGATTCAATTTTCCATCTGCATATAAATTCATTCATTCATTCATTTACTCACTTATTCATACACTTCCTTCACCCAGCCTCAGAGTCACTTGAAAGTGTGTTCACTAACTATAGATGTATGATTGATGAATTATTGGTGTTGTCGGTAATTGTGTGTGGCTTTTTGCATACTGTGCAACATACAACTTCTTTATTTATATATTTTCCTTTTTTTTTGTTCTTTTTTTTGGGTTGTTTTTAGTAAAGTGGGGTCTTACTGCCTCGGCATTTTGAAGTCATGTGTAAGAGTTTTTGATTTTGCGTGATTTAGCTCTTAAATGCACGCTGCTAGTATTGATATTCATTGATTTTGTGCTTGTCTGCGTTTTTTGTTTTTTATTTATTTTTGGTTTTACTTTTATTAGAAAATTAGTTAAAATTCTCAAAGAGTGTGTAGGCGTATTTTTCAATATTAATGGATTTAGCTTTGCAATACTGTTAATATTTGCAAATACTTTGATATTAAAATTTAAATTTTTTTAAGGATATTTAAGAGTTTTTCGTAAGTAGATAGCTTTAAATTTCATATTTTTAAAAATATTTTTTTTATATTATTACAATATTACTGATAATATTAATTTTCATTAATACTTTAAAAATAATTTTTAACTTTATATCTTTCTCAAATTTACACTCATGTTTTGTCACATTGTTCATAAAACAAATTTGTCGAAAGCTTAAATTTTATTACCATCGAAAATGACATTTTCGTCAGACTACAAAATATAAACACACAGCCTATGACCTCCTTCCGCCCTTTGCAGAATTTAACAGCAGATGAACTGCTCTAAAAAAAAAAAGTGAAATACAGTAAATAATAGAAAAACAAAAAGAAATACCAAATTGTACCTTTTTTTACTCCGTAAAAAGTACTCTATGTTTTAATCTGGGTCACATGCTATCAAAGACAACCAAATTTCATCCAAATGCATTAAGAAAATTTTTCAAGAGTAAAAGTACCAAAGGAAAAAAACACGAAAAATGAAAAGTACCACAAGTAAAAAGTACCATAAGTAAATAAGTACCACAAGTACTAGTTTTTCTCATTTCAGCCCCCAGAAAGTATGTTATTTAAAAAAAAAAATATATATAAAATATTAGTACGAGTATGTACCAAAATTATTGTTTTGTCCTTTTATTACCCCTCAACAAATTATTTATGTTTTAATCTGGGTCACGTCCTATTCAAGTCTTGCAAATTTCGTTCAAATTCATTAAGTGAATTTCTCAAGATAAAAAGTACCAAAAGAAAAAAAACTCCAAAAATAAAAAAGTACTACAAGTAGGAAAGTACCGTAAGTCATAAAGTACCATAAGTAAAAAAAGTATCAAAAGTACTAGTTTTTCTCATATCAGACCCTAGAAATTATGTTATTTTCCAAAAAATTTTTATAAAATATTTGTACCAAAATTATTGTTTTGTCCTTTTTTTTACCTCTCAAAACATTCTCTATCTGATTCACATGCTATCTAAGTCTACCAAATTTAATCAAAATACATTAAAATAATATCTCAAAAGAAAAAGTAATAAAAGAAAAAAACAAGAAAAATAAAAAAGTACCACAAGTAAGAAAGTACCAAAAGTAATAGTTTTTTCCCATTTCAGCCCCTAGAAAAAATTTTATTTAAAAAAGAAAATTATAAAATATTAGTGCCAAAACAATTCTTTTGTCCCTTGTTTTACCACCTAAGAACTACCCTAAGTTTTAAATAAGGTCACATGCTATTTAAGTCTACCAAATTACATAGCAGTTCACTTGCACAGTTTCCTCATTATAGTGAAAAAAAACATCAAAATATACAAACTTTCATATTTTTAATATTAAGTAGGATATTCTCTTCTCTATTAATTTAATAAAAGATAATATTTCAATATAATTTATAAGATTTTCACTCATACTTTAAATGCGTTTAAATGTTGTATGTTAAATTTAATAAAGTGCGTGAGAGAGAGTGCGGAGCGGGAGGGAGAGTTAAGTCCGGTAAACTCAATTATTAAAGGATTTCCAGGATTCATTGGTTTAATCTGTATGGTGGTCTGACATAAAGGGAAATGGCAGGAAGAAAGAAAATAAATCCAGGATTTTTTAATGTTTTTTTTTTTTTTTTTTTAAGCACTATTTGCTGTCCTTGGCTAGCAAGAGCTCAAAAATGTATTCATTTACTGTGGGCCAGCCATAAAAAATATCATGAATTTAACGAGAAGCCAAAAAAAAAACATTTTTAATTCTTTTATTTAAATTTCTTACTCCAGACAAGACATATAATATTGAAAATACGAATGTATGCTTTTTCTCTCTCGACGTTCCTTAAAAACTTTAGAGATATTTTTATTTCATGCTTTATTATTGCATGCATTTTTCGTTTTCATTTTATTTAAATTCTGTTAGTCAGACTTTAGCCGAGGATTTTAGTACTTCGAATATACACATGCAGGCATGCAAACGTGTGTAGTATACATGTGTGTATGTCTGAACATAACTCTGGCCAAGTAACGAACGGAGAAGCAGGTTTTAATTTCTATTTCCGCAATAAATTGTTTTGTTCTTGTAACATTTTTATAATCGAGTTGAGTTGTTTTCTATTTTTTTTTTATTATTATTATTATTTTCTTTTTTATTTTTATTACTTTATATTCTTATACTATTTCCGGTTGTTCTCTTAGGTTAGGGATGTTGTTAGTTTTTCCGTTGTTCTTTATTTTTCTACATCAACTTTTCTAGCACTGCACTGTTACAATTAAAAAAAAAAAGAAAACAAACGTTTTATTGTTGTACAAAAGAAATTGTTTTGTAATTGTTTGTATATGTATAAGTGAGTGTGTGTGTGTGTGTATAAAATGAGCTAAAAAAATATATTTTGTAGCCAAGTCTGACAATAATGGAAAAAAGTGGCTACAACAACCAACCAAGACAAATGCTTTCCCATGAATATTCAACTAATTACATTTGCATAACTTTGGTTAAAAGGAATTAAGAAAAATTTTTCTCAATAAATTCTAGAAGCAAACAAAAATAACAAAAATAGCAAAAAAGGGAATATTTAGTCTTAAACCTTAAAACGGTGGCAAAACGAAAAATGAATGGTTAAGATTTTTGCTAAATTTAATTTGCAATATTCTGGCGACCTGAAGTTAAATATGCAAAAAGGTTAAGCATAGAAATTTTTTTTGGTTTAGTTTAAGGTAAAATTTATTTATTCTTTAAAGAAAATGAGTTATGCACTGGTACTTTGTCATTTTTGCCTTTTATTTCAAATATTTTTCTATATCATACGAAAAGCATCCCTTTTAACGCAATTAATTTTTAATTTGAGTTAAATTTCAACGAAAGGTAAGATTTAACAGACTTCTTTTCTTTTTCCTCGAAATTTTCGATTATTTGTATGAATTTCGTTGAAAAAAATTCGAATCTATACAAATAAAATATTGTTTTAATTTGTAAATTGAATAAAAGAATTAAAAAGGGTTTGTCGAATTTTACATCGTTTAAAAAGTTAGTTAAGTACTTCATATTCTAAAATAATCTTGAGAAGTGATTAAAATGATTATTTTAACGGTGATGCGATGATGTAGCGACATCGCAATCGCTACTGATACCTTTTGCTAGTTGCTAATTGGATATTCTGCAACTCCGTCCTCTTCTAATACCTATTTTTATTTACAAAAATTCAAAGAAAAATCAATTATATTTGTAATTATTCAATATTGAAAAAATTTTGAAATAATAACTGATTTTATAATAAAAGATTTTATATAAATTTCTACTTTTAAATGAATTTTCTTATGAGAAAACATTTCACAATGAAAAAAATTTGTCTTCTGTCAATCTTTTCATAAAATGTCCCACTGTGCTTTCTTCCAATATCAGGGATTTAGCTTAGTGAGCTATTTGCTTAATATGTATACTTGCGGCATGTTTATTATAACAATATTATGTTTGTGTTAAAAAATATATGATGCTACCAAATAACGTGCTTTGATTTCAATTTAAAACTTTTCTTGTAAGCTTATATATAATTTTAACGACCATATTATGTTTGTGGTAAAATTTATGAAAGTTTTAAAATACCGTTTTCGTTGTTTGTATTTCAGTTTTATTGCCTTTATTTGTAAGTTTAAATTTAATTTTATTATAATGTTTGCAGTGAAAAAAATAACTTGCTTTTATTTCAATTGTACATAATAATAATGACCATATTATGTTTGTGATAAAAATGAATGATATTTCAAAATACCTCTTAGTAGTAATTGTTTTTCATTCTTTGTTAGCTTCTCTTTTAATTTAATATTTAATTATAAAAACTTTATTAAGTTTGCAGTGAAAAATGTATGATAGTAGCAAAAGTCTTTTGTTGTTTATAAATCAGCTTTAATATATTCTCTTCAAATCGTACATTTTATAGTTATAAATATTATTATAATTGTAGTAAAAATTAATAAGCTTAGATATAATTCGAATAACTATATTATGTTTCGCATAAAAATGTATAATAGTAGCTTAAATAACACATTTTCTTTTATTTATCTAAATTTGATGAGCTTATCTTCTAAAATTCCATTTATTTAAAATAACCATATTATGTTTGTAGTAAAAAGTCTATGACAATGGGAGAAAAATCTGCTGTTTTTTATATACACTTTATTAACATATCTTGTGTTTAATGACTTCTTGCAATGTAATTAATTCAAAGTCTTGCGTGCACAATGGGATTCTCTCAAAAGCATAGTTTTTTAATAACACAAAGGCAGAGTCGCGCCCATGCAAGGAATATATAAATTTGAATCTTGTTTCTCATCTATATGTATAAAACAGTATGTGTGTATGTATGTAACGTATGGACTCCAAAACTGCTGGGACGATTTTGATGAAACTTTGAGGTAGTCTTCAGAATATTCAGGCGGGTGACATAGGCTTTATGAAGTTTTGATTGGACAAAGAGGCGTGGCACCGCCCATATTACCCAAAAATTTAAATCGCCATATTTTGGGCATTTTTTTACCTACGTCGATGATATTTGGTACATATGGTATTT
Organism: Lypha dubia; assembly: GCA_947311025.1. Classification (NCBI taxonomy): domain Eukaryota; kingdom Metazoa; phylum Arthropoda; class Insecta; order Diptera; family Tachinidae; genus Lypha; species Lypha dubia. The sequence goes on from OX371261.1 coordinate 119,363,779, forward strand.
GCATAATGTAGAATACATACCAGGAGAAAAGTGGGTGGGACCACGCCCGTTTTTATGAAAAGCAAACCCTTGGACCGATCTTCCTGAAATTTTCACAGCATGTTACTCTGACTGGAAGGAAAAATAGGCTATATAAAGTTTTGATTGGACAAAGAGGCGTGGCTCCGCCCATATAACCCAAAAATTTAAATCGCCATATTTTGGGCATTTTTTGACCTACGTCGATGATATTTGGTACATATGGTATTGGCATAATTTGGAATACGTACCAGGAGAAAAGTGGGTGGGACCACGCCGTGGACCGATCGTCATTAAATTTTCACAATAGGAATTTTATTTTATATCGAGGGGGTAGCGAAGCGCACCGAGTATATCTAGTACTCAATAAAATTGAATGAAAATAAAAATATACTGTGAAAAGAACATAAAACTAGATTCTTATTCACTTATTTTTATTTAATGGAGTTACGTACCACTATGTTGCAAATATTCATGGGCAACAATATAGTTTTATGATGATAAAAAGGACGATTTAACCACCTTTATTATTTCACTGCAACTTTATTGCAATTAAATCATAAAACTCTATATTTATATGAAAGTCTCCTTAAGTAGGTAAATGGTTTCGAAACCTGCGAAACGGGAAGTAAAACCCAAAAAAAGCTTAAAAAGAATTAATTTTCAAGAGTAAAATATTTTTTTGGTAGTAATTTTAAAAGTCTTTGTACAACTTCACACTTTTCACACAGATTCATCTAAAGATAAGATTTCTTATATTAAAATTGCTCAAAAAAGAATTTTAGTTGTTACTTCTTGTTTCTCTTGTTTCTCAACTAATAATTTTATTTTCATTACAGCAATCTAATGCAATTAATCCCTAATGACATGTTGTTGTTTCTTCTTCCTCCTTAATTTTCCCAAAAAAAAATATATACAAAAAAAGTAAAAACTCTTCAAAAACTTTTATATTATTAATTTTCATAAAAAAGAAAATTGAGAAAGAAAAACTTTTCTCGTCTTTCATTTTAATGAAGTTTACTTTTTAAATACCTCCCAGACACTCAGGCGCTCAACTCATCAAGCAGATTTCATGAAATAAAATATTTAGCAATGAGCTGCAACAATTTACCTGTCACTGGCGTGCCATTTAAACATTTAGATGCAGTTTTATTTTATTTTTTTTTTTTTGTGTTTTTGTTTTTCATCACACAAAAATTACAGCTAAAAATAGTTTATTTAGAAAATTTGCAAAATAAATTTGTTTTTATTGTGTTGAAATGGACAAAATAAGTTACGACTGAACAAAGTTGAGTTGAAAGAAAGAAGATTTTGTAGATTAAATTGTGGCATGAAAAGTGTTTGTTTAAAAATTCTATAAAAGAGTGAGAATTTTATGGAAAAAACTTAAATAGAAATAATTGGTTTTCTTGTAGCATTAAAGTGGTATAATTTTTTATTAGATTAATATCGAATTTTTGTTTTTCTTTACAATTATGTACTTGAACGATTTCATTCCTTTAAATGAAGTCCATGTGACAGTATAATAAAGTTGTAGTTTTGCATTGAAAATTTTCTATTTAATTATTTATATTAATGCATTTAACAACTTAGTCACACAAATTTGTCTGTATGTGGAAGTTTACACTTGCCATCGCTTCTAACAATTAATTTCCAATTGTGTAATTTTCAATTGGAAATGGAAAAATGAGTAAATAGCAACTTTTTGATTTATATTAAATTTATTGTAGTTTAAGGTACATTTACTTACAAAGTAGTGTTGATGGCACAGCTGGTGTTATCAATTTATGCCTGCTTCTGTCAAATTTGCAACAAATTGATGAGGGTGGTGTTGGCTGAAGTGGTTAGCGCGTTGACTACTAAGTAAACAATGACGTGGGGCCTGGGTTCAAACCCTGGCCAGAGCAAGTCAATCAACATCATTAATTTCTCTAATGTACATTAGTGATACATTGTATTAATTGTTGTCGGACTATTTAAGTGATGAAGGCATAGCACTGGTCACTAAAAAACTGTTCCGACAGCGATTGATGATCTTCCAAGCTAATGTACACAACATCGCCCTCCTTCGTCGGTTAGCAGAAACATCGGCGAAGTAAAACAATTAATAAAATGCCTGCCAATACAGCTTAACAAAGTTAATGCGTCTACCTAACACCGGAGGCGCCTCAACACTGCTATAAAAATTAACATAACGCGCAAAGCAGAGTTGTAAAAGAGTTAAGCCTTCTACATTTTCAACATCTATCTTCTTTACTCTATCCCTCTCTCTGCGTTCCGGCACAATGCACTGCATACGTAGGGGTCATCCCCTAAGTGCTGGTCCTAATTAAAAAAAAAAAAAAAAAAAAAAAAACTAGCTGAGCGCCCCGGTCCGGCTTCGCACGGAAGCTATTTACTTTTATTTAATTTCGATTTACCTAATCAAAGCACATCACGACTTTCTCGAACAAAAATAGCGATTTTATTGACAAAATTCATACTACATCAGTACGAAGATCTAACTATTTGCTTATGCATACAATTTTGATTTTATTGACATATAAAATTAAACTATTATAAAACGTTATTTTCACACTTATGTTTTTGTGCGGATATCACTTCTTTTTTCTAAGTTGTTTTTGAATAAATATTTTTATGTACATATATATAATTTTGGTTTTTTAACAGTTAACGGTCAGGTTATTAATGTGAAGCTTTCTATCTTTACTGGAAGTGTCCCATACAAAGAAAGGGCACCCTTGTCCACCCAGGTAAAAAGTGCCCGTTTGAAAATCATTTTCGTTAATTGCTCATCGGGACCTACCTGCGTACCAAATTTCAGCTTTTTAGCTATACTGGAAGTGTCCCATACAAAGAAGGGGCACCCTATTCCCCCAGGTAAAAAGTGCCCGTTTGAAACATCACATAAACCATCCAAACGACCATACGAACAAACCCTAAATATTTAATCGAATTCGGTTTGACCTTTCGTGAGTTATAATAGAGTGACAACACACTTGCAACAATTTTTTATATAATATAGATAATTTTGTATCATATTTAATGCATTTTAATTATCGCCCATTATGACGAATCGTTTTTTTTTTTGTTTGGTGCTAATGTGAACTTAGCAGAGATCAGCACCCAAGTACACTATATGGGTGTGTTTGAATCCACTAGTGTAGTATGTGTTCTCTCTATTTATTATAATTTCTAATGCATATATTTATACTTGCAAACATCTATAAATATGTGGTTGTGTGTGTGTGTGTGTGTAGCTCAGTGTGTATGTGTATATGTGGGTGTGTGTTTTTTATCTGCTTTGTGGTTTCTACTAATTTTCATATAATTAGACTAAAAATTTAATGAATTGTTTCTCGGTTTTTTCACTCTCTCCCTCTTTATGTCTCTTTCTCTCCCTCAGTCTCTCCCTTCATTTGAAAGCTACTTTGCAAAAATTTTAAGCGTTACTTTTGTGTAAAATGATGACGATGATAAATCAACACACCAGCATGATTTATCACAATTTTATATTATGTTTGTATATTGTTGTTTTTGTTGTACTCGTATTTTACCAACAAATTTGTTCATTTTTTTTTTCTTGAGTGTTCTTTGTGGTCCAGGTGGTGAGTATAAAATCCGGATAATTTGTCAATGATTTTAAGGGTGACAGATGTTTTGAAAGCAAGATTTTGATTTTCATTTTTTATTATTTTTTTTTTTTTGGCTTTTCTTTACTTTGCTTTGCTTTCATTGTGTCTAGTTTAGTTAAGTTTAGTTTTGACCAGATTAATGTTAATAAATTTGCCAGAAAAAAAAACTAAGGACTTTTTGTCCTAAGTAGAGGAGAGAAATTATTTCGGATTTTTTTTTTTCGCAAGTATTTGAAATTAAAAGGTGATTTAATATTAAGAAGTGAAAACTACTATTGAGAAGTAAACAATTTATCAAGTTTTATAGAAAGGTATGCAGTGGATAGAAGGACTAATGGCCAAAAGAATAAAAATTGTAAAATGGTTTTGAACAACATGCAAGGGTTTTTAATGGTTTCAATTTTATATGTTTAGTTTGACATTAAAATAAAATAAAACTCTATTAAGGAGCTGGAAAAATAAAAAAAAACTTTAAAGGAAAGCAGATCAAAGCTATTTTCTGCTCGTTTCTATAAATTGCCACGGTGATGTGGCATCAGTGATTGTATAATTAATAAAAGAATTTACGAACTGTAAACGCAATTGCCTGTAAAGTTAGGCGCATCCTTTTTTAGAATAATTTTGAGCAAAAACAAAGGTGTCTGACTACCTGCCTAACTACCAGCAACTTTCAAAATTTCTCAATTATTAATCCAGATTTAATTAAATTAAAAGCAAATTAATGAAGCAACTCATATTTTCTTATTAAACCGACCGCTGTAATTTATTATAATTTTATTTGATTTAATTTTATGAACTCAATATTGTGACCCTTTTTAATCTCTCTGCTAATTAAATTTTCATTATAATTTTTTGCCATTTTTTGTGCACCACGCAGATCCATTCTAATTAAACTGCTTTAAAATGAAATCAATCATTTGCCCTTTTTTTTATTTTTTTATTAATATTAATTTGAAAAAAAAACAATGTTTTGCCCTTTTTATTATTAACAACCTTCAAAGTAAATTTCGACAAAATTATTTATTGGTTGCCGTGTATTTTATTTCTTGGTATTTTTCAGGGTTCTTTATAATTACTTGGCCACACATATAATTTAATGCGTGTCAATGTTAATTAGAGAAAATCATGGTCAAGTGTTTGTTTTTTTTTTTTTCTTTAAATAAATTATGGATGTCACTTCGATGGAAGAAAATCATGAAATTGAGTTGAATTAACAAAAACATTTCAAGCACGAGAGATAATAAATTTAACTAAACATAAATTTTCTATGTTTTGGCGCTGAACTGAATTGGTGTTGCTTATAGTACAAACAAATAACTAATTATCGTACAATTGAAAACGCAAAATATACAGGATACAAACCATGAGGAGTTTAACTTAAAGGTAAACCTCCTATTAAAGTTTTTCGTATTAGTTTACGATACTATTACTTTTTATGCAAAATAGTCTTTTCTTGAACAAGGTTTTTCTTATTCTCAAAATTGTTAAAAATTAATTTAATAACAAAATGTCTTTAAAGTACCCTGACTGAGTTTTCTAATTGTTACATTCCAAATCAGTTAGCCATCATACGAAATTATTATAAGACTTTAATCATATTTTTTGATATATATTCAATCGTTTAGGGGCTTAAAAACGTATAGTGTTCTTTTCGTATACAAAAAAAATATATTCATTAAAAATTTTCTCCGATATCGAAGAAGATCTTTCTTGCGAACAATTACATTTGAAACAAAAAGAAATTATTCGATATCGGCGAACAGGCAGTTATTTATTAAAATGATAAATTTATCAAAAAAGATTATAAAAAAAATCACTCAAACGATATAAGTAGTTTTTACTAAAATTTTAAAAAACTTTTAAACATTTTTTTCTACAATATAAAACGACATTTTATAAAATTGTAGAAAAAAAAAAACACCAAGAAAATAAACCAAATTTAATAATAGTGTTTTCGAAAGACTCAAATTAACGACTTTTGAAAATATAAAAATATCTGAAACAAATATTTCATTACCCGCTTCTTGTCCGGGGACAAGTCAAGGAATATAAGTCATTATACCATTATGCACAAAGCATTGACCTATACTTGCTCGGCAATACCTACGCAGTGCGTTTCAGTGACGAATTTAACATGGGGATGTCATTTTAAGTATACAATCGCCACCCTCTCGCTTACATTCCGTTGACGAAAACAGTGACGATTAATCATCATAGTTTTCAATCACAAAAATACTATGATGAAAAGAACACTGAAGCCGGAGTTAAATAATGAACGGTTTCGTTAACGTCGGATAATCAACGTAAACAATAGAATATGACAAAAAAAGAATTTTGCTCGTTTGCTTATATACGATCAACGAATATATATAATATATTGGTACACCAAGTAGGTACTGGCAATTGTGAGTGACAAATTTATTACAGAAAAAACGTCAATAGCAGTTTTGCCGAACAAGCGGGTACTTACTAAAATCCCGAAAAGTATGCTATGTTTTATAAGACAACTCAAATACAACGTATAAGCATTAAGTGTATTAAAATATTACTCATACGCATTCCGTTGTTTTATTCTCGCTAAAGAAAAAAACGCAGAAAGGTATGCAGGGTGCCGCCGTGGCTGATAGGTAGCAATGCTAGCCTCGTAATAGTATGGAGGTTGTAGGTTCGATTCCGACCATAGATCCTGGGTGTTTTCTGCAGACAGGCTAATCGCTTTGCGGGTTGTGTTTGTTTAAAAAAAAATAAAATAAATAAATTTGTGTCGCATATTAATACCGTCTTGTGAACATATTTTTGGCAAACGCGGGATCATTATCATTTTAAAATTGTAATTTTGAAAAAAATATCACGGAAAAGGAGGGACATGCAAATTTATAGCGCTGAAAGTGGGTTATTTCATTGACATTTAATGACATCAATGAATAAATCAATTCCGTAGAATTTCATTATATTAGTTCGAAAATATAACTAAATATATTGTTGTTTGCACAAAGGATATCGTTTTCTTGCACCTTTCTTTATTCATAAATAATTTAACAAATGTTTTATTCACTTGATATTTATCAATATTATATTTTTGCCCCTGAAGAAGCCTCCCAACGGAGCATCGCTTTAAGCGAAATATCGAATATATAACAATTTTCCTGATATAAATTTTCTTAAAAAAAGACCTTGTTGTTGACACCTTTATTTAATTTAATCTATATAATTAATAGGCAAGATGATTTTTTGTGATAGACCTTATGGTCACATTACTCACAAGATTTTGGCAAAACTTATAAAAAATTAAAATTACTTATTCAGAGAAGTGAACAAAATATTGTCTGATATTGTGGGTTTATTACTTTGAGAGATATAAGCGTTTAAAATTGCTTCAAATACATGTACACATGTTGATCATGCATGAAAGCTTAAAACACAAGGAAAACTTGTGGTTTTTCAAAGAAGATAACAGCAGGCAGTAGCAGTAGTAATGATTGTTGTATGACAGTTTTTTTAGAGAATTTTTATGATAATTTCCGTAAGAACAAAATAAAAAAAATATTTATTTACATCTAGAATATGCCCGGTTATATCCGCCATTGGTTAAACTACACAGAATAATTATCTAAAGTGATTAAAATAAGAATTGATTAACATTCCAAGAAACAAAGGAAAAGTAACAGCAATTAAATTTTTGCATTACTCCTGCAAAGACAACACTAAAGCCTTCAAAAGACGCCAGATCAGCATCGCCAATTGACACTATTTTTCATATATTTCAATTATATTTAAAAAACAAAAAAAAAACTTTAAAAAAACAAAATTACCATAATAAATTTTTCATTCCAAACTGTCTAAATAAATAACACTCACTTTGTTTTCTTTTGATTTTTGATCCTGATTGCTCAAGAACACACTAAGTGTTTGTTCTTTAAATCTAAAATACAATCAACTTTTGTTTGTGTTTCTTTCTTTCGTTTTTCTGTTTTTTCTTTTTAATTTCTTTAAAACTTTAACGTACGAGTTGAAGGTATAAACTAAGAGAAAGCAACTGAAATCATCTTAACCACTCTAGACACTTAACAATTCAGTCTCTCTTTATTTTTTTGTTTTTTTTTTTAGTTTTGTTTTTCCACTTTTATTTTTCACATTGTACCTGTCCCATCAAATCTTTTATTTTCCCCAGTGACCAAAGAAACTGCCAGAACAAAGAGGAGAATTAAAACAAGCAACTAAACATATAAAAAAAGAAAAAGTTGAGAATTTTTTAACGAAAACAAAATTCGAGTTGTTTTTTTTTCCTGGCTTGACTTTATTTGTTTCCAACACAACACAATCACACTGTCACCTTGAATGGCTATCAAAGTTTTTCAAATTCATTTTTTTCTATTTTGATTTTTTTGTATTTTTATTATTTTCAGAGAGAAATTGTCTCAAACATTTGCCTGATGCTAACGGTGTTGTTGTTATGGCTGTTAGTAGTTTTTGTTTTTTTTTTTTTTTTCTTTAAATTTCTTGACTGCCTAACGGTTCATTTTAGTGTTTAAAGTTTTGTAGTTTGGTGATTTCTCACATCTTGCTCTTGGTTTTCTTGCTTAAAAACAGTTTGGCACTCTACATTATTGTGATATAATGTTTAAGCTTGTGACTTGGCTTAGTACTTTTTAAAAGTTTATTAAATTTATATTAAAAATCTAATAGAAAAGAATGTCAGATTTCTCAGGAAATATTAGTGAACAAGTCACTAAGTATATCAGCGTAGGCAGTGTAACACGAAAGGACTTCTTACCCCATTGTGCGATAGGAATACTGTGAGTCCTTTGGCGACAATGATTACCATAATTTCCTACTACCTTCGCAATGCAGGTAGAAATATCATCAGCTTGTTTAATTTTGCGACAACTTTCACTTTTACAATTTTATGAGTAAAAAATATAAGTTCACTCTACATCTGCCTTTTCTGCTTTCGTTCTTAAAAAAAAATTATTATTATTCGCTTACTTTTGTAAATCTTTTAATCTTATACTCTATGACTCAATACTGGGGCAGAAAACAAAACGTCGTTTACAATACATCCTTGCATGTATTGACTTAAACGTAAAAGAAACAATTTTATGAAAATCCTTAAATTCTTTCTTCCACACACTTCGTTGTAACCATTTTTTTTTCTTCGTTCATTTTTTGTTTCTTATGTTTTTTTGTTTAAAGAAATTTTATCGCTTTCTCTACTTGTTTTGTCTTGATAATCTGCAGGTTATTTTATGTTCTACCTTTTCCAGCAGCAAAAACTTTCTCAGTTTTGTTGTCTTTCTCCCTCATCGTGGTGTTTGTTCTTATTTGTTTTAGTAGTTTTTGGCAAAATAGACTTTAGTTTAAGCCACAAGTGTTTTCTTGTTGTTTTTCTTAATTTGCATCAAAAACAAAGAAAAATTTAAAGTTGATTTTAGTTTATTCACAATATATTTTCCTTTATTTTTTGTAATTTTTTATGATGCTGCTGCTGTTGTTGTTTGTTGTCGTTATTATTGGCTGCTTACAAACTTGTATATGCAGCATTATGAGATGAATGTTTGTTAAGGACTTGAAGAGCCAGGGAGTTTAATAAAAGTTTAACAAAAGTTTAACCAGGGAATATCAGTAGTAACACTTTAAAAATAATGATTAATTTGCAGGCTGCAAAAAAAAATTATATTGAAATTTATAAACAAATAAATAAAAAAAAAGAAAGAAATACTTGCAAAAAATTATTATTCAGACTAACAGCCATGTCACAGGTCTCAATACCGATCGTAAGTGGTTTCAATTTCGTAATTTTGTTTGTAATCAAGACACTTGTGAAATTCAAAATGAAATTTATAAAAAAAGCATGCATACTTTTAGGAGCGTGAGTAAAATAAGACATGCAAATGACAATAAGAAAGCTTACAATGTGTTTTGGTAGTAAAATCAATTTATGCAAACGCCTGTGGGTATACAGAACTTTAGCTTTGTAAAATCACAATAGAAAATAAACGAATTGTGAAGATCACGAATCGAAAATGATCGAAATATAATAAAAGAATTGAAACCATTAAGAAATGTGTTTGACCTGCCCCGTTAAAGGGAAGTTTCGTTTTAAAGAAATTTAAACTTTTTCTAGTTAACGCCGTCGATTATCGTTCACAAAATTACGAAATGTTCTTCCAGCAAATCAGTAGTTTCTTGTGGTTTTCACAAATTTGGTTTAACAAAAACTTAACAATATATTTTTTTCATTCAAAAAATTAAAAAAAAGATTAATCAAAGGAATTTTAAATTGTCAGGCTACAGTTCGTTTTCTCTATATGTATTTAATTTTTAAAATTATATTATTTTTTTATTGGAAATCTAGAAACTCGTAATAATTGAACAAACAAAGAAAAATTAGATTGCCCGGAGGGTCGAACTGACATAATGATATTTCGAGGCTAACCACAGTGTCATCATCAGAGTTGTATACCGCTTAAACCTCACGGCAGCTGCAATCAACTAAAAATTCACAAATTAATTTATAAGATTTTTAAAAATTTTAAATCGATAAATTGGTTACATTTTTCTTAACAGGAGATTCCTTACGAAACAAATGAGCCATATACTCAATCGTATAAAAGCAAATTACACACATTTAGTTTTTGTTGAAAATTAAGTGAAGGATGTCAATTGTATTGTTTGTAAATTTTATATGATATTCCCCCTTCAAGATTTTTCCCTCTCATTATTTGGTTATATATTTTTTAACCAGCTTAGATTATTGATCTTTTATATATTCTATAATCGTACCATTGGCAGCAGGTCCTTGAATATCATTAAATTTACTTGGTTATTCGGAATGCAACTGAAGACAGTTTGTATTAATCACCGTGTTCAGTGGTCCCAAGAGATCTGAATGTATGTGAGCGATCAAGCGCTGTATCAACACTAAGCTTTACATATCACCAAATTTCCATGCTAAGGATAACTGATTCGGTTGGATTTCTTCGGGGCTAGTGTATGTATAGTTGGTCCATTAAACAGTAAATTAACAGGATATCTGCAAACTACGTATCATCTGTCGAAATTTACCGATCTTTGGTAGGTTTACACCCTGCGGATAGTTTTTTATCAATTTTTTTTTCATACTGATCCTTCCACTGTTGAAAATGTGGCTGCTGCAATACATTGTTAGGATATGAGATATGAAAGTAGAATAAATCTCTGAACTAAAACAAAAAATTTTCAAAATATTCTCATGATGTTCAAGTACTTTTTTTGGCTCCACGGTACTCTCCCGCCACCCGATTTAAGGGTTGAAATTTATATAGTTGGTAGCCCTTACTTACTTTAGTCCACTCCTAAAATTTTAACTTCCGGAAACTTATAGTTTAGGAGTTATTCTATATACCGCCGTGTCGGGATATACCATGGTGGATAAATTCATTAAGCCCGGCCGAAGGCCGGCTATGCAAATTGGTCTTATACGTTGAAAAAAAAAATGTAAAGGGAAATCGCACATATATATAAAAACTTCAGAGGCCAATAACTCGAAAACTATGCGTTGCCGCCAACTTTTTTATTTAATTTTTTCTTTTTTTTTTTAATTTTCTATCACATAGGCTAATTTTTATTTTGTTTGGGGCAACTTCAAGAATCGGTTGGCGGGAGAGTACCGTCCAACCAAAACTACTTATTTAAAGTACAACACTTTGAATGTGAATAAAAAAACCACCACAAGAATAAGTAACTTAAGATTGGATTAAAATCCTACCACTAAATACCTTAACTATAACAAGTGATCCACTTTAGAGACAACGACATGAAAAAAATCTAGGCCACTCTTCTATAAAGCTGTAGAATTCGGAACAATTTTTAGTCCTTGGGAATTAGTCATATGGTGTGTTGTCCTGTGATAGGTTGTCTTTATTCCAGAAAAATTACAATATGGTAAATAAAGAAATCCCACCATTTTTGGTATACGAATTTTCTTTAAATAAATTTGATTTTAAAATGCACTCTAGTGTTTTTAAAAAAATTAATAAAAAATTGTTAAATTAACAAATTGATTTAAAAGCGAATTCAAAGAACAAAAGCTGGGCCCAATTATCTGTAATTAAATTAACTTATTTTCTTACCCATTTGAATGCCTTTTACATACGAATATTATTATTTTACTTAACATTTTATGATGATTATTTCATTTATCTTTTTAAACTACTTTTTATTTACACCTTTTAAAATCCGTTTCTTTAAATATTTTTGTCACTTCTCTCCTTGCTTTTTTTTTTGTTCCTAATAATCATTATTTATGTTAAATAAAAGAAATACCAAACCAGGCCACTAAGTACTACGTACAAAATTCCATAAACAAGCATCATTGATTTTACAGCAAATATTCTGCCGTTATGACAACTTTCCATTTTGTTTTTGACAAAAAAAAAAAAAAAAATGAAAACAAACAAAGAAAAAAACAACACAAAAGTAAATTCAAAAACAAAATGCTAAAAAATTAAAAAAAAATGCATAAAATTTAAAAACACTTTGCAGGTAACACAGAAAGAAACTTTACTTGCTCTCATTCCCAGATGCATAAAAATATTGTCCCAAAAACACAAATAGAGTTCAGCACGAGCGGGCATGTATATTATTTTAAGAGAACATTTAAGTTCTGTTACTTTAACAGACATTTTATTATTCATAGAATGTTAAATTACATAAATTTGCTTACAGTTACATATACTGTTGAAAGTTCTGTTAACAGTTTTGTTATTAATTTTAAGGATTACCATGTAAATAAAATTTACTATTAATAACATTTTAATAATTTAGCAGATTTTGCATAACATTTCAATGAGAAATATTATGTTAAGATTTTAATATAATTTATTTAAAGTTTAACTGTTATACTGTCATATAAAGGCTGTTAGTGACTTCAATCTGTTTATTGTGGTAACACTAGAATTGTTTCTAATTAAATTGTTAACAATTAATATTTTCCAAAATTATATTAAATACAGATATTCGGCTCTGAAACTCTCAAGACAGTTTTCATTTGCTAAAATTAACTTTAAGGTGCTGTGTTCACATGACGGAGCATTGATTTGAGTATAAAATTTTATAGAAATCGCTCAAAAAACTGATTGCTTTTCATACAAATTTTATATCCAACTCATTCGTTCTTCATGTGGAAACAGTAACTAAATGAAATTTTACAAAATGTTTTAAAAATGTTTGATTCATTACAGGGCTTTGATAGGATTAAGAATAAGTACAGACTTTGTAAATCAAGTAATGCATTAGAACTTATTTTGTTATTGTTGATGCGAGAACAATTGGCTAAGTCACACATTTCCATCAGAAGGCTTTCAATTCCCATAATTGCACTCCGATCGTTTTTGATTTCCAGTCTTCGGATTCCATTTATTTTGTATTTCGATTTTACAGTGATAAAATTTTCTTTATATTAATTCACGTTTGATTCAATTGTTTTTACTAGCAAAGCTCCCAGCAAACTTTCTTCTTACATGCAAAGCTTACTAAATCCGTTGCTCCTTAAAGTACGCACTCTTTTTCTTTGTTTACTGCAAATAAAGTCAGCCAAAAAAAATGATTATCAATTCTAATTTGGACTTTAAAACAAGTTTGATTACAAAAAATGTTTTCCTTAGGGACTGTGCACATACGATTTTTTATCCCCCCTCCCTCCGTAACGCTTTTTAATAATTTTTCAGTATAAAATTTCCAATCCGTAACAAATCTTTAACCCCCACCACCCCATGTAGCGTTACGTAATATGTGCACAGCCCCTTAGGCGTTTTCTAAAGACTCCACTTTCCGAAATGAAAATACTTTCGGTGAAAATTTTATTCTTTGACAAGGGTGTTAGTTATACTTCTTAAAAATATTTTGAATTATATCCTACAACTAACCTTAAGGCAATTTCTTTTCTAAAAAAAATATTCTACACTTTTCGTTACTTTTCAATAACAAATTAAGAGAATTTATTAAAAAATGTTGGTAACATTTTTTTACAAATTGTAAAGAAATAATAAATTAATCTTTTTCAAGTAAAAAAAATAAAGAAATTTGGTGCCTTATAATATTAACACAGTACATGCTAAATAGAAATTTCTTCTGATATTAAATGACGTCATTTGCTGACCGATTTTTCAATTTACGAAAAAAAATTAACATGACATGTAATTATTCTTCTCAAAAATTTCTCGACTAACTCTTGGTAATAATATAACTTAAATTCATGTTCATAAGAGCTAATAAAACCTTTTTTAAAATCAACTAAAATAATAATTTTTATGTTTATTACTCGCACCTAAAAGTATGTCAAAAACTTGAATATAATCATGTCTTTCAACAGCAGCATGTTGATTATTTTACAGTAAATTGATTTTTGTTTCCAAATGAAAAACAAAAGCTTTTAAGATGAATATAAAATTCACATATTAAAAAATTATTACAAGAAAAACAAAAAATCTTAAAATGTATAAGCAGACATACACATGTATGGGTGCATGTTGTATGTACACTGGTCTACATACAAATATTCGCTGGATTACTCTAGTGTGCCAAAAATATTTTTTTATTTTATTTTTTAACTAAAAATTATTTGAAATATTAAAAAATTAAACCGCTGTACTGAAATTCCTTTTCAGTTGGATTTTTCTATCACTTGACTATTATTTTCCGATATGTAAACTATTAACTCGAGAGTTGCTTGCTTTATTGTGATCATAAAAATGCCAAAGTATTACCGAAAAAAATTAACTTCAAATTTTTTGGTTTTCAGTTTGGAGTCCTTAATGGGTTCTTGGAAAGAAAACATTTTAAAAATTTTGGAACAAAAATAATTTTTTTCTAGTACTGCGAATAACTCGGAAAACTTTAATCAAATCAAAAAATATCTCTACACAATTTAGAATTAATTTCATAATAGTGCTGGCAAGGTTTTGAGTAGTGGGTACCGAGTACTTACTAATTTTTTTTGGTTACTCATTACTAAAAAGTAGTTATTCAATAACTTCACAATTCAAATCAAAAAATATCTCAACACAATTTAGAATTAATTTCATAATAGTGCAGGAAAAGTGTTGAGTAGTGGGTACTGAGTACTTACTATTTTTTCGGTTACTCAATACTGAAAAGTAGTTAGTCAAAAACTTCACAATTCAAATCAAAATATATCTTAACACAATTTAGAATGAATTTCATAATAGAGCAGGGAAGGTGTTGAGTAGTAGGTACCGGGTACATACTTACTATTTTTTCGGTTACTCAATACTGAAAAGTGGTATGTCAATAACTTAAGAGCTGTATTTTTATATTTAAATCCATTGATAATTCATTTATTGAGAAATTACCTACAACTTTGTCTAAAAGCGTAAAGTTTAAAAGTTTCGAAAAGAATTGAGTACCCAAAGGAAAAGTATTGAGTAATTAAACCTAGCAAAAATAGCCAGCACCATTTCATAATGCATTTTTTACGGGTTTGATGATCGAAATCGGGCATATAGATCGTAAGTTTAGCGCAAATATTACTCATGCCCATTAAAGCAAATTTTTCTTGTAGAAGATATGGAATTTTTTAAGCAAAGAACATTTTCTCTTTGCAGACCAGTGTACTCGTATATGTATGTACCTTAGAGAGACTGCACTTGAAAAGAATAAGGTCATCCTGATGTTTGATTTTTCTTTTTAAGGAATATTGCATTCATCGTTTGAATCCTTTTTACAATTTTCACAAATTTAATTAAACAGGAAATTTATTGGGTCCACTTAGCCAGAAAAAAAGAAGTAAACAATAATTTTTAAACGAAATATATGATCACACACAATCAATTAAAGCTTTCTACAGTGTTCAGAGAGAAACAAAATACAAATAAACATATGGCAAACTTTTAGGAGTTAATGCATTACTTTTTAATTACTGCACAGTTTATTTTCCTTTAATCTTAAACAGAAACTGAAACCGAAATCACACTTATCACTTTGAAGCGTATCCACAAGCCAAGCATATTCAATCTTGTTTATTGTTATTAAGTCTAGTATATTATTTGGGGTTTTTGATGTACCACCGTCATTATAACTTAACTACCCTTATTTTATTTATGAAAACTCATTTCATCTTCCCTATAAATTTCAAATCCATGTAAGGAATTGTACATATGATGTTTGTGTGTGTGCCCATAATCACACACAAACAGTAAACATATGTGTGTTTTGGTTTAAAATTATTTAATATGTCATCATAAAAACAATTTCCTTTTTGTTTTTTTTATGATTGTGGCTTTTAAGTTTCTTTATTGCTTAGGCCCACATATCTGTTGCTTGATCATTAAAATGTAAAAAATACAAAAACAAATGTTTCATTTATTATTAAATTAACAAAATAACGACAAGAAAGAAAAGTTCTATCATAAATTTTTAAGAAATTTATTATTATTTTATCATTTTATTATTTAATTAAGTAAAAAGATGATATGAAAATATTACTTGATAATGGATTTGTTTCTTTCTTATTAGCTTTCTTTTTATTACATAGAAAAAGGAAATTGTTTAGATTTAAATTTAAAAATTTTAAGTTAAAAATATTTGTTTTTGAAAGCCGTCATATGAGTTTTAATAATATATTATTTAGCGATTTTGCAACAAAAATTTCTACCTTTTAATTTATTTTTTGCCCCAGCATACAATTAAACTGGTGCTTGTTATTTACTGACAATTTGCTTTGATATTGTTTCTATAAATATTGCAAAAGTTACATGTTTTTATAGTTTTATTAAGCTAGACATTTTGTAAATAAATTTCAATGAAACCGGGACACAATCATACTGCAACAAAAACATAATTTATTGCAGTTACAAACAAAATTTTAAAATATTTCTCACGATTAAAGGAGACAGCACATCAAGGCACCCATTCACCCGAACACCCACCCGCCAAATAATCAACCAAGTAACACCAAATTATTTTGACCATATTATTGCTTATACAAACATACAATCTGACATATGAATGTAAGTGTATAAATTGCAACATTATGTCCTTCCTGTAACAATATGACAATAACCATCATAGTGCCTTTAGCGTTGCAAATATCCATTGGGTTTAACAATTGGTTTTGTTACATTGGTTAACAAAGTTATGTTGAAAATGTACTACCATATACAGTCAATATATACGACCTTAAATAATTATTCGTCTATACAAATTGAAAAAGTAAATGACAGTAATGGAGGATTTAGGTAGCAGTGTTTGGAAAAACAAATAATTTTAGATTCACAGAACTACACAGCAATTTCATACAATATGGAAAATTTTATAAATATTCTTTTCTTTTTAGTTTTTTTTTCTTAACCGCAGCTAAAATTTAGTTTTTGGAGAAAAAGGATATATGGAAGGTAGCTATATCCCTGCCCTTAAAAAAAATTACCAACATATCTTAATTACACAATTATCAAATATTAATTTAGCTAAAATTTTATTTGTGTCATAAAGGATATATGTGAGGTAGTTTTGTCCTTGCTCCAAATGCAGCAAAATTATCAACACAGATAAGAGGCATTATTACATAATTAATCTTTAATTTTTAGTGCAATATTATTAAAAATAAAGTTAAAACTTAGTTTTTGGAGAAAAAGGATTTATGGGCGGTAGCTATGTCCTTGCTCCAAATGAAGCAAAATTTTCAGCACTGCTTAGAGGTATAATTTTAAGAATACCTTTTTATAATTAATGCTTTAAAATCATAAATGCAGCTAAAATTTAGCTTTTGGAGAAAAAGGATATTAGGTAGATTGTTTTGTCCTTGTTCCAAATGCAGTGAAATATTCAACACACCTAAAAGGCATTATTTAATAATTAATCTTTAATTTTTAGTGCAATCTTATTAAAGCTAAAGCTCAAACTTAGTTTTTGGAAGAAAAGGATATATGGGAGGTAGCTATGTCCTTGCTCCAAATGAAATAAAATTTTCAGCACTGCTAAAAGGCATAATTTTAAGAATACCTTTTTATAATTAATGCTTTAAAATTATAAATGCAGCTAAAATTAAGCTTTTGGAGAAAAAGGATATATGGGATATAGTTTTGTAAATCCATCGATTGTTAAAAAATTAACGAGGAAGGTAATACGCATAACTTTAATGGTAGTCATTACTTTTCAGTGCGTTCTTATCATAAACACCGACAAAATTTTGTTTTTCAGAAAAAGGATATATGGCAGGTATACGTTTCCTTGAACCAAATGAAATAAAATTACCAGCAGAGCGAAATAGCATAATTTTAAATATATTTTTTCATTATTAGTACATCCTAATTTAAAATGTAGCTTAAATTTAGTTTTTAAGGAAAAGGATATATGGGAGGTAGTTTCGTTCATTCACCGAATGAAATAAAATTAACAACAGATCTTAATTGCATAGTCTTATATACATTTTCTAAGTTTTAGCGCAGTCTAATAATAAATGCAGCTAAAATTTAGGTTTTAAGAAAAGGGATAAGCAGGAAGTAATAAACAAAACTAAAATACATAATATCATATATACTTACTTGTTATAATAAATTATAATATTATAATAAAAATACAATTTGTGAAAAAAAAGGATGTACGATAGGTAGTTTAGTCCTTGCATCGAATGTAACATAATTACTAATAGAGCTTAATTGCATATTTTAGGATTTTTTTTTCTAAGTTTTAGTGCATTCTATTCATAAACGCAGTTCAAACTTAGTTTTTGTGGAATAGAATATGAGGAGGTTGTCATGTCCTTTCTCCGAATGAAAAAAAAATTTCAACTAATCTACAATGGAAAAATTTTAACTTGAAAATTACAGTTTTTGTTTATGCTGATAATAATCATATCTAAACTACAAATTCTTAAGATCAGAATGTATGGGAAGGTACGAATGTTCTTAGCGACTTTTCTCAACTTTCTAAGCCAATAATTGTCAGCATCTTTCAGCGATAAATATTTTGGATACAAAGTTAGGAAAGGGCATTACAAAAATCTCGTGTTGGCCAGACTTAACAAGAGTCGAGACTAAAAAAAAAGAGAAGATACTTAATACAAATAAAATGATAAGTGTAAATCAAGGAGTATACGTACGTACAGCAAGCGAAAATATTGAATTTTTTTGTGTATTAAATTTGCATCTCACTTATATAAAGCCATCCTTATGCTTTTATTTCCTACCTCTCTGTACTGTCATCCAATACACGATTTTATAATGAAGTTAGTTATTTTTGTTATTAATGCTGTTATTGTCTCAAATGTAGCAAAATGCTTTTATGATGTTTAATTTTAATGCAATAATATTTGTTTTTTCATACAACAATTTTTCTCTTTGTCGCATCGGCTTTCAGTGTTTGAGGTGTATTTACAAGCTAAGTTGGAATTTGTTTTCTAATACATTTTTCGCTTCTATTTATTTTTCATTTTTTTTTTTTTTTTTTAATAGTTGTGCATGTTTTCTATTGACAGTGCAAGCCTGTGTATGCAACCACTTAATTGCTTTAATATGTTTGCCATTGTGCGTACATGCAACATGTATGCGTTTGTGTATTTTTGTGATATTTTGACAAGTTATTTAAATTAGATAACATGGTTTGTTGCTTATGCTGCCGCTCGTTTTCTCAGTTGGTCACTGTTTATGTTGTAGATCGTAATTAGTTTAGTTTAGCCATCAAGGATGTTTTTAATTTAAATAGCTGAAAATTAATAGAATTGTTTTGGGGTTATAAATACCAACTGCATATTTGATAAGTGTTTTAAGGAGTCCTTTTTATATTAAAGCCTAAAGGCAGTGTTACATTTGTGACATTATAATAATAGTAAAATATATAATGGTGTTTAAGGCATAAGAGATATTGTTATTAATGAAAGATCCTTTGAAATTTACAATGAATTTTATATTTTGCTTGATATTGTATTGCAGGAATATTATATTTATTACTTCCAAAATTTTGAATTATTGGATCTGTATGGCTACCTTAGAAATTATGTTATCAACTTTCAACTAACAGTGGTCTACGAATAAAATGTCCTTTGAATAAAACTTTGTAAAATATAAAAACTTTATGCGCTACTTTAGATTATACAAGGTTTTCCAATAAGAGTGATATGATTTCTTTAAAAAAAAAAAACACTTATTGTTAAAGAAATTCAAAAGTTTTTTATTTAATGTGAAGTACAATCGATACAATTAAGCTCTAAATAAAACGTCATTCAAATGGTATTCCACGATTTCTTCTGCAGGAACGAATTCGATGAACCCAACTTTCGAGCACTTTTTCCATTAAATCAAGTCGTATGTCATGAATGGCATGTTCAATATTGACTTGTAAATCTTGAAGAGAGTCTGGTTTATTTCGAAAGGCCAATGACTTCAAATAACCCGACAAGAAATACTCAGATAGTGTTAAATCACAACTTCTTGGAGGCCATACAATATCACAATTTCATGAAGAAATCGAATCTTCAAACTTTTCGCGCAATAATTCAGTTGTTGCATGTGCTGTGTGGCACGTAGCCCCGTCTTGTTGGTACCAAATGTTGTCAAGATCAACTTTTTCCAATTTCGGCCATAAAAAGTTGGTTTTCTTCGATCTATACCGCTCCCCAGTGACAGTAGCGGTGATAGATCCCAGTAATGAACTTATATTTTTCCTGTTTGGAAGCAGTATTAACTTATGGTTTTTGGAAAAAATCATCGGATTCTAAAAAAAAATATGATATCAAACTGTTTGACTTTTTTGAATCTGCAGTAATGAAATTTAAACAATGAGACATGAGAAGAGTTTCATGTTTTGTTTAAAGCTATTTATGCAGCACTTTATTCATACTAAGCTTAACATCGTCTAAACGTTCGACTTAATATTATTTTAATAAACCAAAGTTGTAAACTATCCTTTAAAAGTTTATGTAAAAAAAGTTAAATAATGCATACTTGAAGAATAATTTTTTCTTTATACATTTCAAAAAAGTTTTGTACGAGTCCTTTATTTTCACCAGCCACAGGATTATTACGTTCACATTTACTTATAAAATAGGTATATTGTTCTAAGCACTAAAAACTAAAGGCACAGCCAATATTGTCTGCTCACAAATTTCATTAAAAAACAATGTCTACTTATCTTTGATAAAAAAAATAAATTACACAAATAAAAGCTTTCAAGGAACAAATACCTTTAAGCTTTATTTCTCCTTAAAAGTTAAATTAAATAAAAATTGTATGCAAGTGCATGTAAAAGCTTTATATAACATTTAAACTTACAAATGGTTTTAAAAGCATAAAAACATATTGTCACAAATAAAAGCTTGTGGAACAGACTCATATTGTTTTAGGAAAAGCACTACATAACGCTATAAAATATGATAGAAAGTTCAACTTAATTATCTATAAATAATTTTGCTCTAAATTAATAATGAAAAAACTCATATTTTTCTATGTGGAACTAAATTAAGGTGCGGTTTATACAAGCCGAACGAGTGTAAATTTTGTATGGAAACCACTAAAAAAACTGAGTGCTTTTTATATAACATTTACACTCAAATCACTCGTTCGGCTTGTATAAACCGCACCTAAGAGCAAATATAATTATATGAAAATAATAAAACTTTCCCACGAATTGTTATACAAAAAAACCTAAGACAAAAATAAATAAATTTTTCCCATAAAATTTTATAGTCTTTAAAGATATTTTAATTGATTATTAATTTCGACCTTTTTTATATTGATTTTACTTCTATATTTAAATTCAAGCAATAAGGTCTATTTATTTTATATACAAAATTATTTATTTATAAAATTAATGCAATATTTCGTTACACTTTGTGTAACTTCTTTAGGGAAAAATTTTTTTTTTTTTTTTTTTTTTTTTTTTTTACAAATTCTTTGTATAAAATTTTTCCCTGAAGAAGTTACACAAAGTGTAACGAAATATTGGATTAATTTTATAAATAAATAATTTTGTATATAAAATAAATAGACCTTATTGCTTGAATTTAAATATAGAAGTCTTTAAAGATAAATAAATGCCATACTGCGTTTTATTAGTTGCATATAGATTAGTCAGAGGCAAGTCACACATTCATAATGAAATAATTTCGATTCCATTATTGTATTCCGATCGTTTTTACTTTACAGTCTGCAGATTCCGCTAAATTTCTATTTTTATTTTACAGTGATAGAGTTATTATACCCATATTCAGGCGTTTATTAAAATGCTTTTTACTTGCAAAGCTGTCATTAAATTTTTTTTTCACATAAAAAGAGTTATTTTGCTGATGTTCCTTAAAATACGAGTATGCAAAAATTTGTTTGTGTTGCTTACCATAAATGCAGTTCGTAGTAAAATTCGTTGTAAATTCCATTTTGAATTTTAAAAATAACTTTATTAAATACAGAATTGATTTTTTGCGTTTGCTTAAAACTCAATTTTCGGAATTGACGACATTTTCGAACGAAATTGCATTCTGTGACATGACTGATAAATTCTTGAGAATTTCTGGAATAAAATGTTATGTCTTTAAAGGTAATATGAATGAATTTATTGATAGCCAGTCAGGACTTTTACGTTATAAATATTCATTTAACCTCCGGAAACAGCAGGACTGCAAATTCTGAAAGAAAAAATTAATTTGGTTTGTGTTAAGCTTGACTATAATATTGTTTTTTTTTTTAAAGCACATACAAATCATTTAGAAATTGTAAAAGCCTGAGCTTAGTATTCTTTGAAAAGTTTGTAATTCTCTATTGATGTACGATAATTACATATGTAAGCTTCTTATAAGCCTTTCTAAAGCTATCATTAAAACAGTAGAGCAAAATGAAAAGCTTACAACTATATGATGACTTTTTCCATTAAAAACTTTACCCTAAATTACTCTTGATATTTGTACTACATTTTTATTATAACGAATTAGTTCGCCTAATAAAATCAAACTATAAATTTTCCTAATAAAAGAAAAAAGGAAAATGTAATAAAATAGTTTTTATTTTGTTTAATTTTGTCTTAGAGCTTTTATAGTTGGAGCTCCTAAGACTGATGATTTTTTAATTGAATTTTAAACCAAATTACATTGTCTTATATACTAAATATGAGAATAATTCTTAGGGGTACCTTAACGAGTGCATACCCAAATGCAACAGATAATGCAACAGGAACTTTGTGTTCCTTATATTTATAATTAAACAAATTCAGTTAATAAATTTGATTCATTTAAGTGCATTGTGCAGCTGCACTTGATTAAACGTACAAGTGTCAAATGACCGTCACACAAAATATCTTTCTTGCAGTTTGTCAACAGTTGCATGTTGCGGAACTGTTGAATCGCAATGCACTCACTGCTGGTCATATGCTACAAAAGAAATACTATGGCTTTGTTCACGCTACATGTTAATGAAGGCATA
Organism: Lypha dubia; assembly: GCA_947311025.1. NCBI lineage: Eukaryota > Metazoa > Arthropoda > Insecta > Diptera > Tachinidae > Lypha > Lypha dubia. Next base: position 119,386,835 of record OX371261.1, read on the forward strand.
ACCTGCCGGTGTATCAAATTATCTTGAAAAGGGAAAAATTACCAAAAGCAAAAAAGTACCATAAGCAAAAAGTACAAAAAACCAAAAGTACCAAAAGAAACCGCTTATTCTTATTTTAACCCCTAGAAAGTTACACTTTTTGTAAATGTATAAAAAATAAAAAAAAATAATATACAACAAAAGTACAAATTTGTGCCGGTTTTAACCCTTAAAAAGTACCCTATAGTTTCATTTGCGACATATTCTATACCTCTAGCAAAATTCATCCAAATCCCTTAAGCGGTTTTCGAGTTATAGTGGAATAAACCTCCAAACATTTAAGCAACTAAACTTTCACAGTTATAATATTATTAGGATTTATTTATTACACATGTACATATGTACTCGTATGTACATACGTATGTACATATGCAATTGTGTATACCATTTTTTAAATTAAAAAGATTTATTTACAATAAATACTTAAAAAGACCCACAACAAGCTGCATGTGACAACCAAAAACACCAATACATGCGATGTTATGTAACATGTCAATGTGTTAGTATTGTACTCGTATGTACGAGTGAGTGTGTGCATTAGATTTGATTTTATTTTCTGAAATGTTAAAAAGTGACAACTATAAAAATAAATAAATTTTTATTGTATTCATAAACAGACATATAAATGTGCGATTGACTGGATGTAGATAATGTGACAACTCCCACAGCGGACGAACGAACGAACTGCTACAGTAGACGTACATCTCAAATTTTTTTCGACAATTTAGTCCAGCCCGGATTTCTCTTAGATTTTAAATACATTTTTATAATAAAATACACCGTTTTTATGCGGTGAATATTTTATTATTTTCGAACAAATTACTAGAGACAGTGAATGCTTACTTGCACTGTATATGTTTATATCAGCAATTGTATGTGTGTGCAAAATAAATACATATGTGAATATTTATTTATAGAAAAGGTAAAATATTGAAAATTTTATAAATCACCAAAAAAAGAATGAGGAAAAGAAATTCCCTGACAGTTTTATTGTTTAACAAAATGACATTTCAATTCGTTTTAAGGGGAAGACATGACAACCATTTTTGATTTATATATTTATGTGTATTGATATTTTTTAACTTCAGCAATATTTTTACAGGAAATTAAATAAGTTGGTTATTTCCTTTTTTTTTCTTTTTGTTTTTTTTTTTACTAGAAATGTTCTTCCATATAAAACAGATCTACTTTGACCCGCTCTTGAGAAGTTTTACTAAGGATTTCAATGTTTTTTTTTTTTATAATTTTAATGTTAAAAATGTATATCGTTTTGTTTGAATCATGTTTTTTTCGACATTTTTTCTTTCGAATTCTTAAGATCTCCACATGTCATCTTGTTTAAAAGAACTGAATAGGACAATTCCAAAGAAAACATTGAATTTTTTCTTAAAAAGCATTTAGGGAGGACAGGGAAGTCACTAAAAACCCTTGCGGAGATTTTCACCTCAACTAGAAGAAATTTTCTAAATTGACTACTCGACAAAAATCTTTTAGCTAAAATTTTTCATACAGAAAAGGCTTCGTACTTCGTATATTTTAAGAAAACATCATTGGGTGCTTTAATACCTTCATATTCAGCCACGTCAAAGAACTAAATTGCAATCGAAAGTAAATTATGTGCAGTTTCTATAATACAAACAACTGATTTGAGTAGAAAATTCTTATGAAAATCACTCAGTTTTTTGAGTGATTCCCATACAAAATTTCTTCATAAGTCATTTGTCTGTATTGTGGAAACAGCACCTTAAATTCCGAAATTTGAGTCTTTAGAAAACAAAAAACGTAAGTTTGTTTATAATTAAACCACTTTAAAACTTCATTTGTGATAAACAATACAAACGTACATACCTTTAGGAGCATCAATAAAATTATACTTTGTATAAAAAAGCTTAATTTGAACTTTGCTAGTAAAAAAAATATTATATATTGGAAAAGCAATCGTAATACAATTACAGAATTAAAACACTTCCGATCAAAGTGTTCCGATTAATTTCATATCAGTTATGACTTTGGTTTATAAAAATTCTAGTCCAAAGTAATTGACGTCTTTATATTATTTTGAGCAGAAATATTTTCCCCCTCAGGCACGTTTATACATCTTGGGGACTTACCTTGATGCAATGCTTTCTTGGAAAAAGAGTAATTGGCTTTTTGCAGACATTACCATCAGCCAATTACCTTAAACGTAGGTGTCACATAAAAAAAATAACGAGCATACATATTCGATATATTAGACGAAATGGAGAAACTAACGCACGTCTTGTAGAAGATGAACAGACACCTAAGGTCGCCGGCTAATACTACAGTCAACAGAAAGTTAGTCTGAAGTTGTTCTTTTCGAGGCTCAACCAGAAACCATATAATGGGACATTTAATCCTGATGTTAAGCCACAATATATTCACACAGCCTTCCATTGTAAATGGGAAGATACGTTCAAGGAGTTTAAAAAATATTTACTCGTCATAAGGAGTATCAATGATACCCGCATATGCCTACAAATTATGCAGAAAATTTCAGAATATTCTCTCAGTAACATTCTTTGTAATTGTACAGATAGATTCATGTCAATAATTATATTGTTTGAGGATTCTCATCTCCTCCCCAGTGACGTGCTAGGCTTTGCAAGAAACTATAATTTTTTCTAAAAGGTACGCAGCATTAAATTTAGAAATTAAAAAGACTTCGCATATTTGAGGGAACCTTCCCCCGTAATCCAAAAATAAATATTCCAAATAAATCCTTAGGTCATCAGTAAACAGTTCCCAAATTTTAAAATGATCGGTCTTACCGATTACATTTGTAAGAAATGCTCACTCACACAGATGAATTTTCTAAATTAAGTATACGCCTTCTTAAAAATAATTTCAACTATAAACTTTTACTACATCTTGCATTTCTAGTTTCTGCTTTAAAATTTTGCAACATTAATGAAACTCCTCTTTAAATTTAACGATTTTTTTACCCAGTTTTTTTTTTTCTATTTCTGTCCAATGCACAATAGGTTTTGTAAAGAAAAGAAAAACTGTAGAAGGTTAAATAAATAAAAATACATAAAAAATCTAATCTAAAACCACAACAAGGTTATTTTCTCTTTTTCTGCCTTATTGCATTCATTCATTCATTCATAGACTTTTTGTTGCTTGTTTGTTTGCTTGTTTTCGATTGTGAACAAAAAATGTTTATTTTCTCTCGATTTTATTATATTTATTGTGCATGTTTGCCATCTTTTGTTTTAAATCAAATGCAGGTGTATACATAAGTACATATATCTATGTGTATTGCTGTTTGCATAAAGTTTTATTATAAAGAGGATTTCTAGTCTTAAAGAAAGAAGACTACGAACCGGCTGCCACGAGGTGGATGGTAAAAGAAATCGAAATTATTCAGATTGTGAGCTAAAAGATTACTTCAGAGTCAACTTCTTGCATGTTAATTCTAAGAATTTATATTTGTCAAGGACTACTGAGCGTCATGGTAAAACATGGTGCTGGTTTTGCTGACAAAAAAAAATTTAATAGAATATTTCTAATGAATAAATCTTTGAAGAAAGTTATTAAGACTCACTGCAAGAATCTTCTATAACTTTAGTGTTTATTTAAGTGATGATTATATTTATATGACATAAAAAAATTTGAGCATTCCTACGGTTCTTTTTTGTGAGTCCCAGGACAAATATCCTTAGAGAAATTTTTTAAGCAGCAACACCTTTCCTCTAAAGAAAATAATTTTTAATACTCTTGGTATTTATGAGACTGGCTACGTATTACTATACAGCTACACGGCAAAATGAATTATAAAATTTTAATTTCAAAGAACTAATTTATTTATTTCAAAATAAATTTAAATACTTCCTTTGTTGTCTGCTGTTTCTACGCAAAAATAAAAAACATTCATTGGATTGCTTTAATTCTGGTTCATATGTAGATGTTTTCTATTTTAAAATAAATAATAAAAAGTAGTTAAAATAAACTAAATAAAAGTACACAGGAAAAAATTGTTGTGATAAAAATTTGCAAATTATTTCAGAAAAAAATCAGAAATTTAAGCGATCAGACTTGAAAAAGTTTTTATAAATTTTAAGTGTGTAATTGAAAAAACTTCAACAAAAAAAATCGAATTGAATCTACATTTTAGTATTTTCTATGTGTACAAAACACTTTATTTGTTGTTTATATGTATTTTGAAAATTTAAATTGTATAAATAAAATTTTAAAACATTTCACAAAAGTGGCTTTTTAGTCTTTTCGAAATGCAAATGCATATAGAAACTACAAAGCAAATTTACATAAAAATTTACAATTTTCAAATATAAACTATAAGAAATGCCTAAAATAGGTCATTGCAAATAACAAACAAACAATCTAAACATTTGTAATCATTTCATTAATAAAACCATAAAGGAAATGTGAAATTTGTCATTCATAATGGCATACCTACCACCTCTGTTATGTTTAATTTAAATAGAATTTCAATAAACTCTTAAAGTGTTTATAAATAAAGCATATTAATAAATGTTATTTAAGCTTGAAATTTATTTATTATGTAAAAAAATATTGATTTCGCTTTTAATACATACAGAAAGAGAATGGATCTTATATTGATAAATGTTTTATTTAATGTCGGCAATTATGTATGGAATACAATATCAGATAAATGTCCGCCTCTGTTAGCCTCATAAATGCGAGCCCGTTTTGAGCACATTTTTCATTACATTCTCACACATTTCACGAGGTATTTCATTAATTTCATTACGAATATTTTGTTTGAGTTGCTCAAGCGTTTATAGTTTGTTTGCATAAACCTTTCTTTTCAGATATCCCCACAAAAGAAGTCTAGAGCAGTCAAATCAGGCGACCGTGGAGGCCAATCAACATCTTTCTCATCGTCACAGTAATCGATGATTGATTCTGATAAAATGTTTTAACAATTAAAACACGTTGGCTTATCAAATATTTTTCCATAATAAATTTGCCACGTGTCTGCTTCACGACTGCCAAATATGAACTTTCAAGACTAATGTTTACCAAAATGGCGGCAAAACAAAGTAGTATACCTTCCTGGCGGACACCCTGTATTTCACTACCAAAATAGAAAAAACGCTGAAAAACCAATAAAATATATTTAGACACAAAATATAATATCAAGAATATACGACATGTTGAAATAAACCATTTTATAAAACTCTTGCAGAAAAAAAGTGACATTAAAAAGGCGTGGGAGTGACCACATTATTAATAACAACGTTGAATTTTGCTAAGAAGTTAATGGGAGCGCAAAATGTTTTTAATGATTTACATAAAAACTGTTAGTTTGAAATAATATGTATTACTTTGGGGCGTGGCACTGCCCACTTTTTTATAATTATGGTTTTTTCACGAGATTTTCAATCCAATAAGTTTTGCTTAAAAGGCAGTACTTAATGTATAATCTCTAGTACTTTGGGGCATGGCACCGCCCACTTAGTTGCCTTCATATTCTTTTACTACAATATCTTATTGCGTGTGTTAACTTGTCTAAGATATTGGGTTAATTATTATGTAAAAAATTTGTATTTACTACCTTAGGCCGTGGCACTACCCACTTTTTTATCAAAATTTTCTTTTGTTCCCTGGATATTAATGCGTTTGCAAAGTTTCCTAAAAAGCTGTTAATTAACGGAAGCTAGAATTAATATATGTATGTGATACTAAGGCGTGGCACTACCCAATTTTTTAATAAAATTTTCTTCTGTTTCGATATTAATGTGTTTGCAAAGTTTCGTAAGAACCTCTTAATTAGCTGAACATTTATATATGTTATTTTAGGGCGTGACACTACCCATTTTTCTCATAAAATTATTTGTTTTCTTTGATCTTAATGTGAACTCAAAGTTTCGTAAGGACCGTTCAATTAAAAGTAATTACGAAAAAATTATTTCTGCAGCTGTGGGCGTGGCGCTGGCCACTTATTTTTTTATATGTATTACATTTGGGAGTGGCTTTGCCCACTTTTTTATTCGTAATATAATATACCACCTAAAATTGTATATGCGTGCTAACTTGATGAGTTAAAAAGATATACCTCATATATAATATTTAATAAATATAGGCATGGCTCTGCCCACTTTTCCAAACCTTATGTTATATTTACCCATGCACTGCCCACTTTATTTTTCAATACGTTATTATCCTACTGGAACTTTTGCATATATAAAATTTTACAAGAATCGGTTAAGCCGAAGCAGTTGAAATTAATATATTCTACATTAGGGCGCGGCACTGCCCACTTTACTTAAATTTGTATTTTGTTAAGTCTCTGAGTATTATTGCTTTTGCAAAGTTTTATAACTATCGGCTTATTATAAGTAATGTAATAATAATATTTTTTTTGGAATTTGGGCGTGACTCCGCCCACTTTTCTTAACGAACTATTGTATTAGTATAATAGCTTTCTGTGTGCGTACAGAAAAATAATAAGAATAGGATATTTACAACCATATTACTTTCTTCGGGCATGACACTGCCCACTTCGCACACTGCGTCTGTGTTGGCGGTTTAATAAGAATAGTTTAGTTAATAGCAACTCGAAAATTATATATAGTTGCACCATAAGGCATGGCGATATCCGCAATTTAACTGCAGTAATCTGGAGGTACATCTATTTATAAATGGTGAAGTTCTGAACTAAATTTCTTAAAAAGGAGTGCAGGACAGATGGATAACCTTCTGCTATCAAATTTATTTGAGATAAACAACCATTTTGGAAAATTAAAAATAATTATAACAATTTTACGTAATTGATCAATTTAGTTTTCCCTCACCACATTTAATTTTATAATCAAATCCTTTCATTAAATATATTATAAAGCTACGTTCACATTTATCAAATATTTCTCCAAAAAAACGTAACCACTAGTTTTGCTTACGGATAATGTCATTTAACTTGGTTTTTATGTTACAAAATAAAATTAATTATTCCACAAAAAAGTATTTTTAAACAGTTTAAAAAAATGCGAACCCATAATTAAAAAAATATTGGAATTAAAAGAAATAAATTTTTAGTTTCTTTTTTGGTTACGTTTTTTTCGACAAATATTTGATAAATGTGAACGTAGCTTAACTCTGCTCTATTTTGTTTTAGAAAAAGAGTAACTTTTAAGTTTTTATTACTTCATACTTCCGGTTCCTATTAAATCAGGCAAAAATTATATAAAGTGTGCTACTTTCCATTTTCTTTTTTTGTTTTTTTTTTACTTTATAAAAACTCTGCAAATTTTAAAAAAAAAAAAAATGGAGTGAATTAATACGAAAGCAAATGATTTTCCCATAAAAAAAGCACTTAAATACTTTTAAATCCGCTTTAACAAACTATTATTGTTTAGCAAACAGTGTATTAAATACACTTTGTTCTCTTATTTCTCCCCACCAATCCTTTTTTTCCTTAAAGTAGCCAATATTTTAGCTCATCCTTGTGTGCTGTTAACCAAGCAAACATTTTGCTTATATCAATTTTTTTGTTTTTTTTTTTTGTTGGCTTACATACATATAATACTGTTCTATTCTAGATCCTTTGGGCTTACAGGATTTTCTAGAACAATATTAATAAAAGAGCAATAAAGTTGTTTTGTTATTAGGCTGCATTATTGAAAATTTGAAACGTTTATATTTTGCGAAATACTGAACCGATCTTAACAGAAGTTACATTGTGCTCATCTGTGAAAAAATATCTTTCAAATTGTATAATTTTCATCTCACTTCCCTCTCTAATTTGATCGTAAGCTGCTTCACAAAATATTATTCTATCGCTACTACAACAGAATGTGCTCTAATAAAATCAGGAAACTTGTTCCCGAATCACGTCGCTTTTCACGTACAACACGCTCTTCGTTAAGAGCACATCCCTTTGTTGTCGATATGTCAGTGAACCGAACAACGCATTACAGAGAGAATTCGTACTTTAGCCGAACTAGAATAAACATCCCGCAGAGATCTTTCCTGCCACTTTCAGTGTGTTAAAGTTCAAATAGAATGTCCACAACCACTACTCCCTTTATTTTCCTTCCCAAAACATATTTTCCTAGTTCCGGCTTAATTCTTTGCATACGTAGAGGTCATCCCCTGAGTGCTGGTCCTAAGTAAAAAAAAATATAGGTTAGATCTCTGCTGAGAGTCATAAAAAAACTGAGAATTATATATAAATTTTCATTATTTATATGGCTGTGTTTGCTGGGTGATTTAAGGCTGACTACTGTTGTTTGTACTGTCTATAGAAAAATTAGTTGTAAAAGTAGCAACAGCCACAGACAGAAGTAATTTTTTAAGCGTTTTAAAAATGGAAAAAAATTATTCAAACAAGTAAATTAACTTGGTGATCGCTAGCTGCACTTTGCAGTCCACATTTAACATTTTACAGCGTTAATTCGCAAATGAATTTCAATAATAAAATCTGTTCAAAATTCCTTTTCAAAGGAATACAGCGAAAATGTTCACCCTTTAAAAGGATGCTAAAAAACAAAACCAATTTGTATATTTCTAAAGGCGAGCTTAAATTTACATTTTCTGTTTTGTTTTTTTTTTTTTTTTTTATTTAAGTCTTTGTTCTGGCGATTATTAGGTCATTTATTGAACGTTTTGTTCAAAATAAAAATAATTTTAATAAAAAGTATTTATTTTTTTTTGTTTTATAAACTTTATTGAACTAAAAAAAATCATTCTTTTTGCCAAGTTACTCGATTAAATTTAGATTGCATGAAAAACAATACAAATAAATTTATAAACATGCATAACAGCGATTTATGAGAATTATTTATGGAAGATATTTAACAAATGTATAATTTTTTGGCGAAAAAAAAAGAGAAATCCGACAGCTTAAATTGACAATAAGGATTTAGAAAAGGATATTAATAGTAATTAATGATTATAAATTGAAATAAATAAGTAGCAGAGCATGAAAGTCCAAACAGTTTCAAGGTCAGCTAATAAAACTATAAAATTTCGAAATGCATCAGCTGCACGCCAGCAAAATAAATTTCAATCTTTATACCTCTCAAATACTGCTGCAAATTACCCATCTTAAACGAATGGTGGTGAAACCTATAATTTTCACTTTTACTTTTCTCTCTTCACAACAATGCCTCCAATTAATGCTCTTCTTTTGTTATACAAACAAAGAAACATATTCTGCTCCTTAAAGTATGCAATATTTCTTAAGCAGCTTCATTAGCAACGTTTGTTTGTTTTTTTTTTTTCACCACAAAAATTCGTTTAAAAGTTAAATTAATTGCCTTTCTTGCCATTAACCAAAAACTCCATCAATTTTCTAGTTGTAACAGAGAATTTTATAGACATTGCCTGGCATTAGCCATGATTATTGGTTTGGCGGTCTTTAAGGATACCATGTGTAGCAGCAGAAAACAACACATAGAAAATGATAATGACATGATAGAAAAAATCAAGTGAATATTCTTTGCTTTTTCTACACATTTTTAAACCACAATCCAATGAAACAATTCCAATAAACAGTTGCAACACACTAATTAACAACGCAGGAATAGAGTATTAAAGCGCGATATATACAAACAAACAAACACACTCATTTATACATACACATGTAAATGAGTATCATACAACATCATACTAAAATAAGCATTAGTTTCTTCTTCCACATGTATATGGCTATGTGTATGAGTGTGTGTTAATGTGTTAGCAATCATGTAGTGACTGCAACTATTGTAACCAAAATGCACAAACAAACAAGGACTATTTTGTCAAGTTTTTAACGCCGATCATAATGATGATGATGATAATGATGGCACTGAGAATGATGGTGTTGCTGATGACAGCAGACTAAATATGATGCTTCAGATTAAACTTATGTCGCTTGCATGTAGTTGCTGTTGTTCTTGTTGTTGTTCTCATTGTCACCAATTGTTATTTCTGCTGGAATTGTTATTACTGTTCTTCATGTTTTTTTTTTGTTTTCTATTTTTTGTTTGTTTGTTACTTTACAACTCTACTGATTATTGTCATCAATTAAACGTCCTCTGAATTAGCATTAGATGAATTTAGTGGCATTTTACACATTGAATTTTTTTGCTAGAATAGCTATGAAACATTTTCATTAAAATTGTGCTAAAATCCCTAAAGGGATTTAATGGACGAAAATGCGTATGAAAATTGCTGCAGAGCTTGGAGTTTCTATTGTGTATTTTTCTATACATGACTATTTTGCTGCGATATGTCGTGTGGTTAAAATTTTGAGGCTAAAATGGAAGTTTTTTTTTTTTTTTTTTGATAATTTTATTATTTATTAAATCTTCAATTATAAACTGAAACCTCAATAAGTTTAATGGAAGTTTTTGATTAAACAAAATATATATAAGTATACTTGAGTCCAAGGAAGAAAAAAAATTCCAGACTTCTTAATATTAAATATAGGAAAAGTTAACATTGCTGCATATTCATAAGTCATAATTTTAACGTTGATTAATTATTGTGGAAATATAGTTTTCCACCAAATTAAAAATTTTTATATATGATAAATTATTATGATTAGGCTTAAGTTCAGTTTTATTGAATCAATGAAAATTCAAATTACTATGAGTTTTTTATTTTTGAAAAACATTAGCAGGTGCAATCAGCTTACCTGAATGTATCAGTATACCGATTTCAAGACCGCTACACCTATCAGCAGCGTTCATTTGTGCATCTTTACAATTTTCGTAAAGTGGATATTAATTAGGAAGAATATCAACAGAAACAACAAGTTTTCAACAGAAATAGAATACGAGAATTAATTTTATTCATTTTTATTCTATTCTGAAACAATTTTGGTTAGAACGAAAAAAATTTTTTTTTACCAACAAAATAAACGGTAATATCTAGTTTAGGTTTAAAGAAAGTTTTGAGACACCCTTTAATTTTCATCTCTCCATATTTATGCTGCTTTAGACAAGATAATAAAACACTGTTAGTAACAAGATACAGCTCAGCATCAATATTACATTCCATATTCGTACACCTTTTAATATTTGACTTTTTTCACTATTATGATATTTTTGTTGCAAAGGCCGCAGCTAAACAGTTTCTTTTAAAAATTTTAACAAAATAAAACTCATCATTAAAATTAAATTCTATTTGGGAACATCCTTTGATTTTAAATTTATTTCATATTTGGTAGTTGTAGCTACAATTCCTAAAAATGTTATTTAATACATAACAGTCTCACATTTACATGTTCTAGGCAAACACCATTAAATTTTTAACATTTTTATTTTTTACTAGCTGACCCGACAGACGTTGTTCTGCTGAAATTTCAATAGAAAACCACAAACTTTTTTTTCCGTAAAAGCCATCCTCGGAATATTTCAAATCATAAACAGGAAAAATGATCGAAATCGGTCCAGCTGTTCCCGAGTGATGCGCTTGGCAACGAACATCATTTTTATGTATATAGATATAATTGGATTTTGCCACGCCCCTTCGCCCGCAGACAGAAAATCAAAAATTAGACTTCACAGTGTTACCTGCCTGAATATTCCCTGAAAATTTCATCAAAATCGGCCCAGCCGTTTTGGAGTTCATACGTTACATACATACAAACATCCTGTTTTATATATATTTTTTTAGTAAATTTTGTTGCAATGGCCTTATGGCCATTTATTTCCATAAAAATTACGACAAAAAAAATCTGCATAATATAAATAAGCCTCAGAATTACATTTTATAAGCAGACACCTTTTACTTTTTGTCATATTTAATTTTAAGTAACTGTTGTTGCGGTAACCAGACACATGTTCAACAATTGAATTGTATTCAGGCTCAGAATAATATTGCTTACGCGGACACCCTTTAATTTTTAACATATTTTTTATTTTATTATTTCCGTAGTGGCCCACCGTGCCTTAAAAATAGTTTTTTTTATATACAACTCAGTCACAGTTTTCATAATTTATGGGTATGGGTATGGGTCACATTAAAACGCACCAACATTTTAGACACCATTTATATTATTTAATGCGTTGTTGGTATTGATTACATGTTGTTCAACGCCATAGTTACATAACTAATTTGGATACCCTTTTAAATTTTTAGTTTAATTCATACATTGCAAAATTATCGTGTTAATATGAGTGGTGCTTAAAAATTGTTTTCCAAATGATTTTTTGATGAGTTGACATTGCTACGACTAAAATGCAAACCAAAAAAACTTTTGTAATAAAAAATTCTTGGAAAATCTTCAACAAAAATTCTATAAAAATGACAAGAATTATAAGTTACGGTGCTATTCTTGAATTACAGTACTTTTTGCAACACCCTTTAGTTTTTAATTGTAAAATTAACACCAACAAAAAAACCTTTACTAACAAATATCGGCAGCCTCAACCTTACCAAAAAACCAATTTCTTTTACAAATTTTCTCCTCTTTGTAACTAATTTCTCTTACCCACATGTTAATTTTAAAGTTTCTGCACTTTTACACACACACACACACGCACACACACTTCTGTGCGTGTAAATAAGAACCCCAATTAAAATATAATACATATACAATTATATACATACATAAAATTCATAAAAACCAAAAAATTTAATTAGTTTAATTTTAATTGATATTTATTTCTACTTCCTTTCTTTGTTCGTCGTTTTGTGTGTTGAGCAAAAAAACTATTAAAATTACCCCATTTCTGTTTTTTTTTTTCTTCATCTTCTCATCAGCTACTACTGCTACAAATTGACAATGTCCTTGTTTTCATAATTAGTATACAACAAATTGTATTTTTTTTTTCACAAAATTTAATGGCAAAAAACAGGACTTTTACTTTCCTTACCTTTGTTAGTGAATACTAATGTGGGAAATATATGTATGTGCAAATGATTTTGTTTTCATAAAATCCCAGTATTTTTGTTCTCTTAACAGAAATTTAAAAGAGATTAGTTGTACTCTCGCTCAAAAAATAAATAAAAAAAGGCAACATATTGCAACTGGTAGCAAATGAAATGAAATATGAAGTGGTTTTTGGGTGGGTGGGAAAAAATCATATTTTCAAATAAAACATGTGGCTTTTGTAGTGTTACTGGAGTATTAAAAAAAAAATACTATATTTTATAAGAAATTTATAAATAAAAATAATAGTGATAACGATAAAAAGCATCTAGAGTGTTATATGATTTTAATAGTGTTCTTTTAGAGAAGTACAACAATTGAGAAACATTTTAAAATTTTAACAGAAACTTTGTATTTCTAATGATTTTTGTTTATTATTTCAAAATAATTCTTAGTGGTGTTTCTTGAAACTCAAGAATTTTCAATATTTGCTATGTTGGATCCGTTTAAGAGTCTGAACACAATGTAGCGATAATTTATTGTGGTGGTGTTTTTCATACGACTGTGAAGTAAAAAACCGCAGTGCGAAACGGCATAAAATTAAAATCTATTTTATTTTCATTGCGGAATTTCTTATTCTGTCAATTTGTGACACTCTTTCTCTTGCTGATGTTGCCATAGGTTTTGAATAATTGGCGATGTTCACAACATTGAGTCTGAACACAGTGTAACGATAATTTATTGCGATGCGGTTTTTCATACGATTTTTAAGTATTCACAAATTAATAAAAATGTAAACAAACAATGAAAAGTATTGAAGTGGCTGTCCCTTGTATTATGTTTATTTTTCTCTCCCGCAATAAGTAATCGCACCGCACCGGAAAAATTGTGTTCAAACTCTAAACTTTGCAAAAATAGTTTCCAGCCGTGGCTGGTGGGTAGCACTTTTAGCGATTCGATTTCAGCTGAAGACCATAGACATTTTCTGCAGACAAGCCAAAAATGGTAATAATTATAAAAATAACAAAAGAAATAAGCTCAATTTAAAATGATTTTCAGATTAAATATTTAAAAACATCATTTCAATTGTCCTTTTGCATCATGCTCACTACCAGCATCAGTCATTACAATTTTTGTGTTTCACTGTGTAACTAATAGATTTTAATGAAGATCATGAAAAATATTTTAGGCCGTGGAAGAAATGGAAATGTTCCTTACTCTGAATTTACGTTTAATCTTCATGTGGCACATTAATCTGCAAAACGCCTTCTATTCTTGTTTGTTAATCAGATAATGATGCTTTACTTCTTGTTGTGATTTGTTGCTATCAAGCGCTAAAAAACTACAGAAACAATATTTAAATTCTCAGCCGTTACAACTTTATTCAAGAGTTTTGTAATTTCATAAAGAACAAAGAATAATAAAGTACAGGGTGTTAGAGTATCATAAAAATTATAGCAATCATTAAAAGCTTTTTATCCGTTAACTGCAACTTTATTAAAACTTTTGTCAAATATTCTGGAAATATAGAAAAACCAAAAGAAAATATAATGGATCTAATATTTTTATGAAATTTTCTAGCAAAACAAAAGCATGCAACTTTTTTATGGTATTCTTTTAGAGACTGGAAAATATAATAAATTTAAGTTAAGACTGAAACCAATACAAAATTTATTGAATCAATTAAAGGAGCTGTACACAACAGTGCAGAATATAAGGCGCTTTAAGCTTTTGTTTAATATGTAACAGTTATTCAAAATAGTGGGCATGAATATAAGAAAAAATATAAATATTATTTAAAATATTTTAATGTACTTTTGAAAACTTAATTTTATTTTGGCTTAAATTTAATTTTTATTAAATTAAAAAGATTTGAATATAAAAGCCCAATAGAAAACCGTTGTTTCCAAAAATTGTTGCGCCTAATGTTTTATAGAAATCTGTTGAACACACTTTCTACCAAAATTATAATGAACGTATATCCGATAATATTTTTCAATATGGAAATGTATGAAATTATTTGAGATTAACATTAATTACTTTTGAAATAAAGATCAGCTTTCAAACGCTATTGTACAGTGTTATCAAACTACTTTACCACTTGTAGTCAAAGGCAAAACAAAGCAACTAATTACCTATCAATTTAATAAGATTCTGATTAATATGTAAATTAATATATACTAAGTTTTAACTAATTGACGATAAAAAGTGAACTGATCTTAACTATTTAAATACAAGCTTTATCGTAGTCAAACGTTAGTTAATTTTAGAAATTCCTTACACGCTACTTGCTGATCATAATTCCTGTAATTAAAATGTGGAATATATTATTTTCTCTTTCTCTAATTTTAGCCATAATGGGTTTAACTATTGCAGCAGCGCGTTAGACAACTCATAGTAATGCAGAAGCTTTTATCGTCTCGTACAGTTTTCCGATTTATAATGACTATAATGATGATTATTACGATTATGGTTTTTAATAATTAATTTGAGAATATGTGATTTATAGAATTAAAAGTAAAAGAATATTTTTGTTGATAAAACGACAAACGATTATTACAACCATATATAGGCTGACTTCCAAAACGTTCGTATACAAAGTTTGTATACACCCTACAAAAATTATTGAAGTTCATGGTCCATTTTAGATAAAAAGAGTAGTTTTTGGACCACTCCTACGTAATGCAGCCGTGGACCATTTCATTTGTACACACATTTATAGTTAAATACCATTTGGCAACACTAAAAATATTTGCAATTAAATTGAAACTGTGCCAGCTCCCCTTTTAAAATTAAAACAAATTCATGGAAGCTTTTTTTTTTTAATTGGGACCAGCACTCAGGGGATGACCCCTACGTATGCCAAGCATTGAGCCGGAACTAGGAAAATAGGTTTTGGGAAGGAGGATAAAGGGAGTAGTGTTTGTTGACATTCGATTTGAACCCTGACATACTGAAAGTGGATGGAAAGACCTCTGCGGGGAGTTTATTCCACATACGAACAGTACTGCCAAAGTACGAATTATATCTGTAATGCGTAGTGCGGTTCACTGACATATCGACCACAAAGAGATGTGCAAAGTGACGGGTTTCGGGAACAAGTTCCCTGATTTCATTAGAGCACATTCCGTTGTAATAGCGATAGAACAACGAAACACACCCAACATTGCGTCGATGCTCCAGTGAGTCAATAAAGTTGGCTACCCTACTGTCACCGATAAGCTTCTTCGCCCTATCCTGTACGCGGTCGAGTAACTTCAAAATAGATTTTGAAGCACCGGCCCATACATGAGAGTTGTATTCCATCTTCGGTCGGATAAAGGGTCTTTCGTGCATTAAAATTTACCTTATTAGCATGACCTCAATTTGAAATTGTCAGGAGATCGCGATTTAGCGTATCATTCATATTTTGCCGCATCGCCTGGATCTCCGACGGGTTTGGCCTGTTACTGAATGAATGCGAATGAACTAAGCTGCTGTCATCTGCAAAACAGTAGATAGAGTTGGAACTTTGACGTAGGAGGTCATTAAGAAAAATAAGAAAAAGGGTGGAAGAAAGAACGGAGCCTTGTGGTACCCCTGAATTTATCTTGAACTCGTTTGATGATACCCCATCTACAACAACTCGTATAGTGCGATCTCTGAGAAAGCTCGATACAAATCGAGTGAAGCCATCACCGCCACCAAAAGCAATCACTTTTGACAGAAGTGCTCCATGCCACACTCTATAAAATTCCTTGGAAATATCTAGAGCCACTACTTTATTTTCGCCAAAGAGATGTATGCTATTACACCACTTGTCCGAAAGGAAAGCTAGTAGGTCCCCTGTAGAGCGGCCCCTACGAAAGCCATAGTGCCGGTCGCTAAGAAAACTGTTGAGCTCCAAATACTTCACAAGATGGAAATTCAACATGCTTAAAGAAACACAATTTAGTTCGTTTTTTTGCAATTCCTGAATTTTATTTTGTATTTGTTTTATATAAATGTAATATAAGGGATGAATTCACCGATGCAATTGACGTTTTGGATGTCAGCCATATTGTTTTACGTAAATTTGTATGCATAAATAAAACAAAATAAATTTTCGAAAGCAAATTAACTGATAAAAAATTAATCAGAAAACAAATTATCTTCAATTAATATATTAATTCAATCAATAATTATTTTAATTGAATCAATAAGTATTTTAATTAATTTTATTTTCTTGCAAATCAGTGAAAACAGTTTAGAAATAAATACGTAATAAAATTTCAAATATTTCCACATGTCAAATGAAAATTTTTAAATAATTGATTGGTGGAGAACTTTTTAAATTTTTAATTAAATCTAAGTTTTTCTTAATTGATTTTAGTTTTTCTTCTTTACTTTTATAATTTTTGTAGTATTTGGTATTTCCAAATGCAGTAACAAAGAATATTAATGAAACTGAATTAATTTTGTTTTTTGTTAGTGAGGAAGGAATTTAATTAAAAGGTTGTAACAATTTTAGTAAACTACTAAGGAAATATACAATTCCTGCACTAATCTACCATTTTCAAATCCTCATATGTACACAGAAAAAATATTTAATTTATTTTTTCAATTAACCCTTTAATTAAAAATATAAAAAAATTTAATTAAATATTTAATTAAATTTTTAATTGTAATAAATAATTTTAGTTAATAAATGTATAAAAATTTAATTGATGATTTTTTTACTGGTGCAAATTTAATTAAATTTTTAATTGAAATCAATTTTTATTTTTTTCTGTGCAGTTGTGTGTCATATATTTCCCACTATTTGACGAGCAGCATTCTTAATGTCTAAGCACCAATATCTGGCCATTTGCTTTACCATAACATTTGCTTCTGAAAGGAAGAAAAAGAACAAATATTTTTTAGCTGCCTGACAAGCATTAAAATCCATAGCATTTCCTTTTTGTTGATCGAATTTGATGTCAGCAATTATTTGATGCCTTAGACATTGCAAATGAAGTTTCCTGCTAATTGTTCTCAAATACTTTCCACGTAAGCAAATAAAATTTCGTCCTTTTCATTGAGTAAATTTTGAACAAAAATGCCCCTAAACTTCTTGTATCTCCTTTTTTAAAAATATTCCCTATTTATAAAACTCTTTTCTGTTTTTTTAAATTGTCTTACATTACAAATCTATTGAATATCGTAATTTATGCTGCCCCATTAGCCAAATAACATTTTCATTTATACAATCATTATTACGAAATTGTTATTGATAAAACAATTGATCTGTTAAATGAACAATTTAGATTTCAATTATCGTAATTGTATAACTGGCAATTTGTTAGGCAAGAAACTCATTAATTTACTCAACTAACTATAGTGTTCTTTATAAACATATATGTGTTTGTATGTAAACAAATATTTGTATACATCATAATTACACCTATACATTCTACACTTGCAAAAGAAAACTTTTATGTTGGAGTGTATACCCAATAGAACTGATATTAATCTCACTAATTTGTGCAAAAAACTTGATTTAAAATAAAAATATGCAGAAATAAATGATTGAACTCTACTGATGATTTACTAAAACACCCATGAAATGCTTAATCCAATTAAATTCAAAATAATAAAATGATAATGTAATTGACATTAGTCTATCGATTTGTATGATTAACGGCTTAAATTATTTCTATTGCTTCAAGTTCTCAGATTAGCGAAAAACAATTTAATTTCTTTTCAGCTTTAACTTTTTTATGAACTTCGAAAATCAAAGAAGTTTTATTTTTTAGTATGAAATTTTTTTCGTCATAAAATTTTTTAATAATTCTCAAGAATTAAAAATAAAGGATATTTTTTAAGCTTTGTAAACTCACATACTATGTTCACATTTTTTTAATTAAAATATTACTACATATCAATTTCATTGCAAATTAATAAAAACGACCCCCCGAACTACAGGGTACCAATCCTCACTATTAATAATTATTCTTTTGTGTGGGCAAAGTAACATCATTACACATACACATACATATACGAGTATATGTTATAACCCAAAGAACATACATGTTAACACTAGCACATAGGTAACAGACCAAACAAAAACTGATGTTTTCGCAGGTACCT
This sequence comes from Lypha dubia, assembly GCA_947311025.1. Taxonomy (NCBI): domain Eukaryota; kingdom Metazoa; phylum Arthropoda; class Insecta; order Diptera; family Tachinidae; genus Lypha; species Lypha dubia. The sequence continues at coordinate 119,405,766 of OX371261.1, forward strand.
GACAATTAAAAACAACAATAACAACAATGAAAACAGGAAAAAAAAAACTTCTAAAACAATCATACAATACAATAGTCATATACTTGTAGTCAATTTATGACTACACCAAGTATTTCTAAATGATTGCAAAAAAAATTGCTGTAGAATGCAGAGAAGAAAAATATTCAAAAATATAAAAGTAAAACAAAAGCTTGAAATATTTACAATTGTTTGAGTTCTATTTTAAAGCAATTGTTGCCATTTTTTTCTAAACTACAATAAAAAAAGGCCAATAAACTATTGTTTTTACTTAACGAGGGAATAAAATTAGCTGGAGAAAGAGTTTTTATAAACACTTTTTATTAATGTGTTAGTATTTGTGCTTTTGTGTGTGTTTCTTTTATTTTGCCTTCTATTGTTACTGTTGCTACAATTTTAATTGCCATTTAGTATGGCAATTCCTATTTATTTAAGTGTCCGTGTGTATGTGTTTGTTTGGTGTGTGTATACGTGTTAACATATGTAAGTGTTTAATTGCTCATGTAGTATGAGGAAAAAGTGGCATGTGTTTTGTGAAACTTGTATTGCTAACACAAGCATATACATGAAAATGTAACTCCTTTAGTTATGCAATCTTTTTTTAGTTTCTATGGATATGCTTGCGATTATGTGCGTGAATGTGTGTGTGTGTGTTTTAGTGGTGTGAAACCAAACACGTATTGGTGTTAGTTTGATAAAGTTGTACTGCTGTTAAATAAAAGTTGTGTACATTTTTTTTTTTTTTTTTTGTTTCAAATAGAAAAATTTTTAAGTGGAAATTATTTGCAGAAAAAATTTATTGAAATAATTACTGGCAGCTGGACCATATAAATTTTTATGTTTTAATAAGCAAGAAAAACTAAGTTTATTAAAATTTAAATTTTCTACCACATACTCAAGTATTGAAAAGAAGAATATTGAATATATAAAAAATATTTTAACAAAAAGAAAGAAGAACATTGTTAAGAGAAATAAGAAATTTGATGAGGAACAAATGTTTGTGACAAACATTTTATATTGTACCTGTTTCTTGCATACATTTATAATTTGTACTCTAAATCAAATTTAATCCTTCGATGACCCAATAAATTTACTTTATTAAAAATTAAGCTGCAAAACTATTACAAATACCATTGACATACTTTAACTCCAGCCAATAATATTCGTATTACATTTTTGCAAAGCAGTGATAAGCGAAAACAAACTATTTTTTTGTTTGTTAATTGAAAAATAAATCTGTAATAGTTTTTCTTTTTTGTGCGCCTGGCATTAAATATTGCCTGGCATAACAATTAATAATCGTTACGAAATTTATTTTGGCCTACAGATAAATGAGGTGAACTAGTGTTTAAAATGTGTATTAAAATTGTTGTTATGCTGATTATGTTTTTTTTTTGTTTTTGCTTTTGTGTATAATTATGTTATCAATATTCAACAGTTCATAATGAGTCAGTGTAAGTCTGTTAGTGTGCAACAATTTCAGTATTTTGCTGTAATTTATTGCAACAATTGTGCTTAAAAATATAGTCGCAAGACTACAATTACACCTACATTTTTTTACAAAACATTATTATAAATTTTTGATTCAAATGAATGCACCTCACAAAATTAATTTGCAAGATTCTAAAAACTACATTTTAAAAGTTTACATCTTAAACTAATTTTTGAAGGAGTTAAAGTTAGACTTCTTTCTCGCATTTCTGTAGTAAATCACTTTTGTACACTATTTTATTTGACCTTTTCTTTATATTTATTAGAATGTTTAATTTAAGCAATAGATCTTTGCTTTTAATATACATATACTATATATTTTTATTTATATTTTTTATCAATATTTCGCTAACAATTTGTTAGCGTCCTCAGGAAAATTTTATAAATCTCTTTAAAATTTAATTTTATTTATCTTTCAAACACAGGATGAGTCCTTTTTCACATTTTTCTTAAAAAAATAATTTAAAAACTCTTTAAAATTCCATTTTAGTTAAGTTTACGAAATTCAAAATTGTACTAAAATTTTCGAAATTAAGTTGGAAATTTCGAACATAAGATTCTTCGAAATTTCGACTGAACACTTTTCTTTTGGTATAAGTTTTTCCAAACGCAGTTTAATAATCTGTGCACAGTGTCTATCACAAAAAACCTTATTGCCTATTAATTATATATATATATTGATTTCTTATACAAACTATCCTGCTTAAATCTGGTTTACTAATGTGGGAGAAGTACGCAATTAGTGCTTAAATACATATAAAATTTTTTACTGATTTCGGGCGTTCCAAAATTAGAGATTCAATGTTTCAGGGATTCATTAAAAGAACTACAAAAATAGTTCATATAAAAACTAAAGCCCCAAATTCAACTGTAGTGCCAAAAATCATTTAAAAATGAAAATGTGTATTAAGAGTTAATTTCAATTAAAACTTTGAAATTGCATTTAAGTAAAGTTTCCAAAATTCGAAATTTAGTTAAAATTTTCGAAATTAAGTTCGAAATTTCGAACATAATATTATTCAAAATTTCGACTGAACACTTTTAATTTTTTTTTTTTTTTTTTTTTTTTTTAATTAGGACCAGCACTCAGGGGATGACCCCTACGTATGCAGTGCATCGTGCCGGAACTCAGAGAGAGGGATAGAGTAGAGAAGATAGATGTTGAAAATGTAGAAGGCTTAACTCTTTTACAACTCTGCTTTGAGCGTTATGTTAATTTTTATAGCAGGGTTGAGGCGCCTCGGGTGTTAGGTAGACGCATTAACTTTGTTAAGCTATATTAGCAGGCATTTTATCAATTGTTTTACTTCGCCGATGTTTCTGCTAACCGACGAAGGAGGGCGATGTTGTGTACATTAGCTTGGAACATTATCGCTGTCGGAACAGTTTTTTAGTGACCAGTGCTATGCCTTCATCACTTAAATAGTCCGACAACAATTAATACAATGTCTCACTAATGTACATTAGAGAAATTAATGATGTTGATTGACTTGCTCTGGCCAGGGTTTGAACCCAGGCCCCACGTCATTGTTTGCTTAGTAGTCAACGCGCTAACCACTTCAGCCAACACCACCCAATAATAAGTTTATAAGTTTAGCCAAAATCGGTTGAGTATTGTGTTCACAGTGTCTATCACAAAAAAACCTTATTGCCTTTTAATATTAAAGATTGATTTCGTATACAAACTAGCCTGCTAAAATCTGGTTTTGTAAGTTATTTTATCACTACTGTTGTAGTAGTACGCAATTAGCTAATTTCGGGTGTTCAATTCGGAGTTTAGTCCGGAGGAGATTGAATGTTTCAGAGTGTAAATAATTACTTTGAATACTTTTTTAGTACTGATTTATTTCTATTAAAATGTTTCCTTATATACTAGAAATCTTAAAACTATTTTAGCTATTATAACAATAAATGTTTACAAGCATAGATCACTAATGATATTTTCAAAGATAAAAGAAATGTGTGTAAACACAGACAACTATCGATATTTCTAATTACTTAGGACTAACAACTTATATTGAATCTTTATTAAAATGAACCAATAAACTAAGATAATTGTAAATCCTAAATAAACACACAACTAAGTCTAGACCGTTAGTCTAGACCGTTAATATTTTGTAACTAAGATAATTATTAATCCTAAATAAACATACAACTAAGTCTAGACCGTTAATATTTTGTAACTATATGTTCATATTTGAACACAGAGTTTCATTAGAAGTTAATGGCAAATATTTCTGCAGGACATTTTGAACTTTTTTAAGGTATTCGTTCTATTCATGAATGAATATATAAAAACCCAAAAATACCTTTTCAATAAAAACTCAATTGATAATAAACGATTTCAAGAATAATTTTTGGAGGAAGCAAAGAAGAGTCTAGTGGTGTCTATCCTCTGCTGAGGAGAACACTAATCTTTAACTAATAAAATTTTGCTTGCTTCTGTGATGACTGTGTTCAAATGCACAACATTTTTAAATCGCTTACAATGTATTTAAATAAAATCTGATGTATTTTTTTGTCGAATTTTCAACTATATTAACTCTGGTAAATGTTGCTTAATGAGAGACTTACTGCAGTTGTGCGATAAATTTCACATTCAAACAAATAATCGTATATTGGTAACATAATTATAAAAAGCAATAAAAATTTTGCTACAAAGATTATGTATTACATATTTTAACAATAGTTTTCTTTCTTTTTTTTTTAATCTCCATTTAGTTTTTGCAATTTTAATGAACTCTTCTTCTCATTTTGACGATGACTTTGTTGGCATTTTCCCTTTTTGTTTTTTTTTTAATCTTTTAAATGCCATTTCAATCTTTAGCAGTAATTGGGGGAATAAGTTGGAATTGTCTTTTGTACGGATTTGTTTTTAATAAAAGTTTTCATACATTTTTTTTTTTTGGTTTTTGTTCAATTTTTTCCCCAGTTTATTTTAATTGTTGTTTGTATTTTTGAAGTGTCTCTGTTTAATTACTTCTATATGTTTTGTATAAATGAACATTTAGTTGCAGAGTTTAAAACAAAAGTGTTTTAGTTTTAGTTTTATATCCACGCTTTTGTAGTTGGTATTTAATGTTTTCGTTTTCTTATTTTTTTTTTTTTTCTTTTTGTTGCCTTGCAACTGCCACTTGAACAATGACAATGAAATGAAAAGTTTTGTTTTAGATTTGTTAGAACTTTTAAAAAAGAAGATAATTCTGTACACTGTAAATCCGTTTTCAAGGATAAGTAAAATAAAAGCAGCAATTAAATGAATTTTTGAAAGAAAAAAATATTAAACTGCATTGTAGCAAATTTTTCATTGATTCTCCTGATTGATGTTTCCATTAATGCTGTTTTATGAAACAAGAATACAAATTTACAAAATTTATTTTTAGAAATTTTTATAAAAGTAGTGAAAACAAAAGTATGCAACATACTTCTTTAAAGCACAGTGTGAGCTCCAATCGCTGAAAATATTCTTTATTTTCTATTCTTATTGCCTGTCTCACGATGTCGACAGATCGATAGTGCTGAAATTGTACACGAAAAACAAATGATTTGTGGCCTTCAAACCATCAATTTTATATATTTGTTGAGCTTTTCTTCCAGTAAATCATTAATAAATTAAATAAAATCGGTTGTTAGTGGAACGCAAGCTAGATTTTTTGAGTCTAAAAGTCAAGCGATCGACATTGTTCGACAAAGTGAGCCAGGCAGTTAATATAAGACCTTACAAACAAATATTTTCAGCAAAAATTCGTAAGAGCATATTTGCTGGATTTTGTGTGTCTGTACAAACTATTGAAAATGTGTCTGTGGTATCTATGATCGTTTGCAAAGCGAAAAGTCTTTTAAAAAAATATTGTTAAGCGACAAAAGACAGCTTTGGCTTAAGCGACAAGCTGCTGTCACAAATGGCCTCTTAAACTAAAATAAAATAATGTTAACAAATCCGTAACGGTTCCGTCTTTTACGTACTTGTAAGATATGATGCAAATGTTGCCAATTATTTCATTTATTAAATTAAAATTTAAAACAATGTAGCTTAAGCTATTTTTGCAGTAAAGGCTCGATATATTCTTCACATCTGTGATCACATATTTTTAATTTGGTATAAGTTTGGCTAAAATCGGTCGTATAATGTGTGCATAGTGTCCATCACAAAAAACCTTTGCTCCTATTAATTATAAAGATATATAGAAAACTAGCCTTAATCGCACAAAAGTAATGAAAATATTAGTAAATTAAATTTCTTATCAACTGTACCAAAAATAATTTTGAAAAATAAATATTGAGTTCATAACCGACTTTTCACCGTGATTAAGGATATTTTCCTATCGCTTATGTCTGTGCTGAGTAAACATATCTGCCTTGCCATACTTTGCTTGAACTCAAGGATTTTCTTCTATTGGTATATCGACAAGTAAAGTCACTGAGTAAATATATTTGAACAATGACGGTCGATCATAACAAGTATTTTCTTAGGCTTTAATCAGAATTTGCTGAAAAAAGGTTTCCCGTCTTCCTAAGTTTCTTTTCCCTCTGAATATTCCAAAAACTTCTATAGCATCCGATTCTTCCTCTTGACACACTCAAGAACAAATTCTAAAGAACATTCAAAGTAAAAAAATAAACAGTTCATTTTTATTATCGCACTTCCGAGAGAAATTGAAAGTGCCAGTTTCTCAAATGCTGGCCTAGCTCTGAGCAAGCAGTGTCCTGCCAATACTCCTATCAAGACACTTAGAACCTTTCTAATCACAACCAGAAGTGGTTCGTATCTTCCTTAATCAAGTTTTGGACAAATACTGGTATCCTTTGGCACTCTATTATCCTTTATAATTTTGCAGAAAGTTTGGCTAACATCCTTCAAAGAATTACTGACTTTCTTGCAAATGCTGCTTACGACCTTATATAATACGGATATTATTATTGCCAAATCATCGGCGGTTTCATTTCCTACATCATCGCAGTGACCCGCAAAGTAGATATATTTCATAAATGTGAATATGAGAAAATATCCAAGAACTACGAAAAATTAGCAAACAATTTTGGGACAATTTTTTGTTCTATACAAAATTTTTAAGGAAATTAATAAATATATAACTTTATTTCTTTAATTCAACGCAGATTTTAAAGATCTGTTGCTAAATTTGAAATATGTTATTTGATTTCACAAACTTAAACTAAAGTTCGAAATTTGAAAATTAATTTCGAAAATGTTGAACTTCAGTCTTCCAGCGCTAAATCTAACTAAAGACATTTGGTATGATCTTAGCTTTTCTATACAAACATTGATTAAGAATATCGGAAACTTAATAAATTTAAAAAAAAAATTTAATTATTTTTTTTTTGTAATTTTTGAGAAAATTAAGCATTTTTGAATAAAAAAAAATTGGTTTTCTTTATTTTAAATCTCCAATGTTGTTCATCAAAGCTCCTCTTGAAAAGATTCATACCCACCAAATCTTAAAGATGTTCACTTTTTCTTGATGTGGCTTTAGATACCGAAAAAAAGTGCACTTCAAAAAGCAACTCAATTAATTAAAACTCGTTCTAAATACTTATATGAATACAAGTGCTGTTTAATTTTCAATAAAAAACTTTTTTAAAATAAAAACTCTTCTCTTGTTAATTTTGTTAACCCAGTAACCTAAAAAAACTAATAGAAATCTACAAAAATCCAATGAAAATAGAACTTAAATTAATAAACTTTTGTTTATAACACCAAAAACCAGCTTTCTTTCATCTGAACATTTTCAAAACAAATATATGACCTAGAGGTCAGCTATTTTGGGACGCAAAAGTACGCATACACACACTACATGCGCAATCACACTTTTACACGCCAACTAGTTTTGTAAAAAGAGCTACTCTTAAAATCTTTTGTTAAAGTGTCCCATTGTTTGATAACGGCTGCCGCTAACGATGTGATCTTTGTGGCCACTAAATAGCCGCAAATAATTTTTATGTGTTTCATTTGTTTGTCTAAATACCGGTTTTTTTAATAAACAAATAAATTTAAAAAAAAACAGAAAGAAAGAAAAAAAACAACATATTAATTTAGAGAAAGCAATTTATTTATAGTATTTTTTTTTTGTAACACTAATGCAATTCATTAAGATATCAAATAAATTATTAATTAGAACTAGAAGCAAATTAACTTTGTTCTTTGTTCTTTTATCTATTGAATTTTTAAAATATTATAATATTTTCAATCAAAAAATCTAATATTTTTAATGAAAAGAAGTTGTAAGATTTTCCAAAATAACGGCTTGTTTTATTTTTTTTTTTAAACATGATGTTGTATGAGAGTAGACTAAGAAAAAGCTTTTATATGAAACAGTTTTATGGAAATTTTTAACTTATTAAAATTTTTAAATTCATAGAATAAAATATTAAATGCATTTGTTACTAGAAAAAGATTGGAAACGGGATCACAATAAAGAAATTAACTTTAAAGTGCAACAAAACCTTTTTCTTTATCTATTTTTGTTTTTTGTAATCTCATTTAAAGTTGTTCAGCTTAAAAGCAAACTTGAATTCTATGCAAATCTTCTGTTCTAATTTATTGAAGAAAAGAAAACATTATAAATTTTATTGTAACTTTTACGAATAATAGAACTTCTGTTGTAAAATAAAAATGCGACCGATCACTTCAATTCATTTATTACGATTAAACAAACAGAAAAAATATATTTACATTATAAAACTTATTTCTAAAAACCTTATAATTATAGTTGGTATTTTCTTACTTGTGTGTTGTCTCTGTTATTTGTGTTATGTGTACATATGTATGTGTACATACATAGACGCATATACATATATATTTACAACACTCCTCCTCAACACACATATTACATTTAATTCAAAAAAAAAAAAATTATATAAATACATACATACATATTTCCAAAAAAATATTTAGAATTAAATATTTTTTTACTTCATATTTACAAGACCCTTTAAATTGATAATTTTTTCATGTGGTACTTTAGACAAATTCTTTGTAAATATGTCTGCAATATTTGTATTACTACAACAATATTTTAAATCTATTATTCCAGCTTCATATACATTTCTTATATGATGATATCTTATATCTATGTGCTTTGTTCTATTGTGATAAATTGGATTTTTAACTAAAGCACTTAAATTATCTCCATTTATCTCAATTTTTTCAAAAAATTTCAAGTTAATTTCTTCTAATAATTTTTTTAAATAAACTGCCTCTTTTGCTGATGAAGACAGTGCCATGTATTCTGCCTCAGTGCTACTCAAGGCCACAGTGGTTTGCTTTTTAGCCTCCCAAGAGAAAACACCCCCAGCTAAAATAAAACAATATCCAGTATATGATTTCCTACAACCTGTGTCGCCACCCCAATCGGCGTCTACATAACAATGTAGTGGTTTTCCTGTTCTAAAATATTTTAGCCCAATATCTCTCGGTTTACTAATATATTTTAAAATTCTTTTGGCTGCTATCATATGTTCATTATGTGGCTCAGTATTCCTCTGCGACAGTTTTGAAACTGAATGTAGAATATCTGGTCGAGAACATACTGCCAAATACATTAATGAGCCGATTAATGATTGGAATTCTTTAGGGCAAACCTTTTCGCATGAAGTTTCATTACAGATAACTTGATATTTAGGTTCTAATGGAGTACAAACAGGCCTACACTCTTCCATTCCATATTCTTTTAACAAGTCTTTTATATATTTTGTTTGATGAACAAAAATATCTCCCGTGGAACCCTTCCTATCTATTTCTAAACTCAAAAAATATTTAGCTGGACCTTTATCAACAACATTAACTAAATTTGCAATTTCTTCCTTTATTTGGTTTAAATCATTAATATCTGATGATGCTAAAAGGAGGTCATCCACATAAACAGCGATTAGATTTATCTTTCCACCCTCATTTTTCTCATACAAACATGGCTCACTTTTAACTGATCTGAAACCAATTTCAAGCAAAATGTTGTTTAATGTTCTGTTCCACTCTCTACCTGATTTGTTTAAACCGTACAATGCCTTCTTTAACTTTAAAATTTTATTTGGAGTTTTTTCATCCACAAAACAATCAGGCTGCGACATATATACAGTTTGTAAAAAAAATGTTTTCAACGCTAAAGAAAATCAAAAACTTTAAAATAAACTTTCATTTTTAACTAAAATATATTACGTTTATTACTTTTTTTTCGTTATTTACGTGAATAATGATGTTTCTAGACGTATTTCACAAGAAAAAAATAAAATTTATTTTAAGAACAAACCAATAGTCGTAACTTAAAAAAAAACTTCACTTTGTACGCTGTAAAATAAATGTTTTCAAAATTATATTATATCAAAAAAAATATTTTCTAATTGGTTAAAAAAAGATTTGTTGCTGCTAGTACTTTGTGTGTCTTCATTTAGCATCAATTACAGCTTGTAATCGTCTACACATTGAATGGATCAGTTTTGGTATATCGTAATCATCGGGTATTTTTTCCCACTCTTCTTTTATAAATGTTATTAATTGATTTTTGTTTTTCGGGGACCTTCTTCCGACTTTTTTCTTTAGGTAGACCCACAAATTTTCTATTGGGTTTAAGTCAGGGCTTTGTGCTGGGGTATCAATTACTTTTCTGCAATTATATAATAACCAGGATCTACAAATGTACGATTTATGTTTGGGGTCATTATCTTGGTAAAACTTATATTTCAACTTTGCGGGATTTTCTGGGTCAATAAAGCCGAATTTTCGAGCACTGGCACTCAACTCCTTTCTTAAAATATCAATATAGACTTCCTTCGTCATTATATCTTCTAGTATCCTTAGCTCGCCGACACCCTTCGTTGAAATGCAACCCCACACCATTACAGATAATTTACCAAATTTCACAGTGGGTATTATATTTTTATTTTCTAAAGCCATCAGGGGCTTGCGCCAAACCTTTTGAGGTCCATCGTGGTAATAAAGCATCACCTTAGTCTCGTCGCAAAAAATTACATCATCCCAGTAATCCGGAGGGAAAGAAATATGTTCAGTGGCAAATTTATATCTTTTTTCAATATTTAGTGTGGAGAGTAAAGGTTTTTTCCTGGCTACTCTTGAAAAATATTTGTGGTTTTGCAGCACGTTCCGAACAGTCTGATGAGAGATACTTACATCGCAATCATTATTGATGTCAAGTGCAACTCCTCTAGTGCTGGAATGTGGATTCTCATCAATAATTTTCAAAATTTTCCTTTCAATGCGAGGAGTTACTTTTTTTGGCCTGCCTGGTGTTGGTTTTGGTTCAAGTCTTCCTTCTTTTTCTGCACGGTTAATAATGTTATATACTGTCCTTAGGTTAAGGGAAAACATTTCTGCAATTTCTTTGTGAGATTTTCCTTTGTAATAATTAAAATACACAAGCTGTGTAATATTTTTGTTAATTCGTTTTCCTGGCATTGTGTATAATTGACTACGAGATCACTTGTTGCTTCTACCGGCCTAATTTCATAAATAAATGCTACCCACTACACTTACCATACGTAAAAAGAACTTACATTCAATAAGTGTGCAAAAAACTAACGGATTTTTTTTGTTTTTGCTTTTTTGAAAACATTTTTTTTACACCATTCAAAGCAAGTAAAATTATTTTGTAGCATTGTTGTTGTAATGTGTGCGTCTGTTTTTCGAAGTTTCGGCGCCTTTTTGTCCGCAACATACTGGACAACAGTTAGATACAAAAAAAAATTCAAAGACAATGATTTTGTTGTTGTTATTCATTACTTAAATTAAAATTTCTAAAATTTTTTAGCTTTGAAAACATTTTTTTTACAAACTGTACATACCTCATCATTAAGTTTACTGTTTAAATATGCTGTTGATACATCCATTTGATGTAAATGCAAATTAAATTCGGCCGACAAAGCTATTACCATCCTAATAGTTTCATATCGCACTACCGGGGAAAAAGTCTCTCTGTAGTTTATACCATATCTCTCAGCATAACCTTTTGCTACTAACCTGGCTTTGAATCTTATGATATTGCCGCTATTATCCCGCTTAATTGCAAATACCCACTTACAACCTATTGGTTTACTTCCCTGTGGTAAATCCACCAATTCCCACGTTTTGTTTGTAATAAGAGACTTATACTCCTCCTGCATTGCATCCCACCAAAAACTACTATACTCATTATTATTCAAAGCCTCATCTACTGTATCTGGTACCTTTACATTGTTGTTTACCTGTTGTATTAAATTTATTACATTTTTCTGCTGCTTGGGTCTTCCTGGTAGTCCGGTACGTAAAATTTTTGGTCTTCCTGGTCCAATTTTAGGCTCCTTTTTAATGGCTTCTTGCTCTTCTGCTGATTCGAAATCATCTTCAGTGTCAACATCTATTTTTTCTTGGCTTTCTTCTTTCATACAAGGCAAAGTGTCTTCAACAAATGGTATGTAGATAGTTTCGTTTGTGTTAATCCTTTCGATGAAAGAAACATCACGGCTTATAACTATGCTTCTTTTTTCTTTGTCATACAAACGATATGCCTTTGATGTTGTTGCATATCCCACAACAACAAATTCACTTCCTTTTGCTTTAAATTTGTTGTTGCGTTTTTTATTTAAAGCAACCGCCAATGAACCAAATATTTTTAGATGTGTTACATTTGGTTTGCGCTGGTGCCACATTTCATATGGCGTCATATTTCTTAAGCTTCTTGTTGGTGCTCTGTTTCGTAAATATGCTGCTGTATTTACCGCTTCTGTCCATAGAAATTCTTTCAAGTTTGCTGATATTAGCATTGCTCTCGCCATTTCAATTAAAGTTCTGTTGAGCCTCTCTGCTACTCCGTTCTGTTATGGTGTATATGGTACAGTCAATTGTCTAACTATACCATGTTCATTTAAATACGCATCAAAAATTTTATTTTTAAATTCTGTTCCGTTATCAGACCGCAGCATTTTTATTTTGTTGTTGGTTTGACGCTCAACCATAGCCTTAAACATTTTAAATTTTTCGAATGTTTCGTTTTTATTTTTTAAGAAATACACAAAAATAAAACGGGACTTGTCGTCAATAAATGTAAGTATAAAACGAGAACCACCAAGTGACGGAGTACTAAAAGGGCCACATATGTCTGTGTGTATAAGTTCCAATAGCTCTGTAGATCTGCTCTCAGAGTTTGGAAATGGCTTGACTGTAGTTTTACTCTTCATACATACTGAACAACTCAACTCATAAGGAAACTTAATATTCATACCTTGTACCATCTCTTTTTCTGCTAGTTGACGTAGGCTCGCAATATTTAAATGCCCATAACGCATATGCCATTTCAATGCATCTGCTGACATATTGGAAAAAAACAAATTTTCTCTTCTCTCTGCATACAGGAACAAATCTCCTACTTTTTTCGCAGTCAATATTACTTTACCCTCTCTTAAAATTGTTGCGCTGCTAGCATTAAATTTTACGACGTCAATTTCGGCTACTTTTCCTACAGATATAAAATTGCACTGCAGCTCAGGGACATACAACACATTGCGTAACTGTTTATTACATTTATTTATTTTTACTTTTCCTCTACCTACTGCTTCGATTTTACTCTGTCCAGCAAGAGAAATAAACTCTTCTATTTCTTCAAACGTTTCAAATAAGTTACGATCACAACATAAATGTGATGAAGCACCACTGTCTAAACACCAGACGCTGCTATTGAGTTTGTTGTTGTCTGCAACCGCCAAAACCGAATAAGCAACATATACATATGTTGCATATCCCACAACAACAAATTCACTTCCTTTTGCTTTAAATTTGTTGTTGCGTTTTTTATTTAAAGCAACCGCCAATGAACCAAATATTTTTAGATGTGTTACATTTGGTTTGCGCTGGTGCCACATTTCATATGGCGTCATATTTCTTAAGCTTCTTGTTGGTGCTCTGTTTCGTAAATATGCTGCTGTATTTACCGCTTCTGTCCATAGAAATTCTTTCAAGTTTGCTGATATTAGCATTGCTCTCGCCATTTCAATTAAAGTTCTGTTGAGCCTCTCTGCTACTCCGTTCTGTTGTGGTGTATATGGTACAGTCAATTGTCTAACTATACCATGTTCATTTAAATACGCATCAAAAATTTTATTTTTAAATTCTGTTCCGTTATCAGACCGCAGCATTTTTATTTTGTTGTTGGTTTGACGCTCAACCATAGCCTTAAACATTTTAAATTTTTCGAATGTTTCGTTTTTATTTTTTAAGAAATACACAAAAATAAAACGGGACTTGTAGTCAATAAATGTAAGTATAAAACGAGAACCACCAAGTGACGGAGTACTAAAAGGGCCACATATGTATGACTGTGTGTATAAGTTCCAATAGCTCTGTAGATCTGCTCTCAGAGTTTGGAAATGGCTTGACTGTAGTTTTACTCTTCATACATACTGAACAACTCAACTCATAAGGAAACTTAATATTCATACCTTGTACCATCTCTTTTTCTGCTAGTTGACGTAGGCTCGCAATATTTAAATGCCCATAACGCATATGCCATTTCAATGCATCTGCTGACATATTGGAAAAAAACAAATTTTCTCTTCTCTCTGCATACAGGAACAAATCTCCTACTTTTTTCGCAGTCAATATTACTTTACCCTCTCTTAAAATTGTTGCGCTGCTAGCATTAAATTTTACGACGTCAATTTCGGCTACTTTTCCTACAGATATAAAATTGCACTGCAGCTCAGGGACATACAACACATTGCGTAACTGTATATTACATTTATTTATTTTTACTTTTCCTCTACCTACTGCTTTGATTTTACTCTGTCCAGCAAGAGAAATAAACTCTTCTATTTCTTCAAACGTTTCAAATAAGTTACGATCACAACATAAATGTGATGAAGCACCACTGTCTAAACACCAGACGCTGCTATTGAGTTTGTTGTTGTCTGCAACCGCCAAAACCGAATAAGCAACATCATTTGTTTTTCGCTGCTCATCACGTTTCTCTATTGGTTTATTTTTGCATTGAGACGCATAATGTCCTCTGCGTTGACAATTGTAGCACTTCACATTCTTATTGTTGTTAGTGGTAAAACGGTTACTATTAGAATTTGTTGTATGGTTTGTGTTTTTCTGTATGTGTGCATTTTTGTTGTTTTTCTTTGTTTGTGCCATAAATACTTGTACACTGTCCTCGTTGTTGCTGTTGTTATGTGTACATATGTATGTGTACATACATAGACGCATATACATATATATTTACAACAACTTCTTTCGGGCTATATAAGCTGTTAGCGCTGAGCGATACAAGCACAGTTTTTTGTTTAGTGACAATGAAGCCACATCTTGTATTGGCAGTGCTCGGTAAGTAACTTAATATTTTTAGATCCATCTTCTCCCATAACAATCTTTTGAATTAATTTTTTTAATTCTATTCTGTTGCAGTTTTAAAATTGAGCTTGTCTCAATCTTCAGGAAGATCCCAGGAAGATGCCGGTCCGCCAGGTGCTGCAGGCAGAGCAGGACTTCCTGGTCCACAAGGAATACCGGGACCGAAAGGTGCAGGTCCTCCGGGGCATATTGACGAGCAGCATCAAAAACCTTCAGCACCAGCTGTGATTATAGAACAACCTGCACCCATCGTACCATTCTCTGCCTCTGATTCTGCAAATGAGTATTACCAACATCAGTATTATAACGGACCACCACCCGGCTCTATAGACATTACCGGTTTTCCAGAACATTTAATGTATTTACTATATAAAACACCAGGACCACCACCCGGCTCTATAGATGTTACCGGTATCCCAGAACATTTAATGTATTTACTATATCAAACACCTATAGATGTACCAAACAACATTACAGCCACTACACGGAGCCCCATTACCAGCATACTCAGTACAGCTATACCACCAATAGTTGCACCAACAGCTGCACCAACAGTTCCACAAACAGTTGCACCTGAAAATTACGCTAAGAAAAATAATAATGAAAAACCTTTCAATGAAAACCAATCTAAACAACCGGACAGCATTAAAGACAGATTGGAAAAACCACAAGTTCATGATGCCATCGTAGATGAACAAATCGAAAGTACTTCAGAATCAGCAGATTCCCAAGAAGAAGAAGAAGAAGACGAGAATGAAACCGAACTTCTAAAAACATTGAACCAGAGTGCAATTGCATCGAAAGCTTATCGAACTCATTATTATAAGGCATGTTGCGATTGTCCTCAAGGATTCCAGGGTTTTAATCATGGACCACCAACTATCATTCATCGGCCATGTTGCCATTGTAATTCAAGGATTAAATGTCGTTCAAAATTACCGGAATTTGTTAATCCTAGTTATCCTGTTCCACCGGAATTTGTTAAACTTGGTTATCCTGGTCTACGAGTAATACCAGGATTAACATCGACAATCTATGAGGCTAACCGTATGAAGCCATGTTGCCGTTGTAGTCAAATCAATTTTGCTGAAAATCAATGTTGCCAATGTCCTCCAACAATTTTTTGTGCTATGGTAGTTAATGACTAGAGTTGACAATAATTCGTTCGAATTATAAAAAAAATAAAAAGTAAAAATATTTCTAATTCATTACTGATTAATAACAATATAATAAACAAAATGTTTGGAATTCAGGTCACAAAAGTAAGTATGCAGTTTGAAATTTCAGGGATAAACTAAACCGACTGAAGAAATACATTGTTTTCTCTGATACAAAATCACATAAGGAGTATTTTTTAAAGTCTATTAAATTCGAATAGTATCGACCGCTTTTTTGGGCATTTGATCTTTTCTCTGGGAGTGTTTTTTGAATATTTTTCCACTTTTCATATAATTTTAATAATTTGACAACACACTTATGACCTTCTCAAATCGGTATACGTGCTTAATGCCAAAAAATTTGAACTGCTTCGATTTCCAATTTTGACTTTGCTTTGCTAAAAGATTAACAAAGCGCATATTGTAAAATAGGACTTAATAGGACTGGTGAGAAACATTTACACCCAAATCAATTTATTTTAAATTTTCAATGGCCTTACGTGTTGTAACGATTGAAGTGCTTGGTGAATTTCCCGCAGTCGATTTCGACATCTTAATTCTTATATGTATCAGGCATGTTCCAGAAAAGTAAAAGTAAATGAAGTTTACTTTTCAAATATGAATATGTTTTTGTACATTTTATGTACTACTTTTTTATGATATTTTTTTTTTTTTTGGAAAATGTACCTACTCTGTGCAAATTATTCCAGAAATATTTGTAAATGAAATACATATGTATGTATGTATGTAGAAATATGTAGCTATTATACATATTAGGTACACACATATGTATGTATTTATGTTTATAATGTGCTTTGGTGAAAAAAAATTTAAATTTTTTTATGTGTGTAGAATATTGCTTGGTATGTAAAAGCAAATAACGATTTGAGTCTGCTGATCTTTCAAAAGCAAATGCCTTGTATTTTTATACACACATGCTTAGATGTGTGACAAAAAGGGGTTTGTACGAAAAAATACGTTGAGTTATTAGGGGCTGTGCACATATTACGTAACGCTCTAGTGGGGGGGGGGGGGGTTTTAAGATTTGTTACGGATTGGAAATTCTGCACTGAAAAATTTGAAAAAATCGTTACGGGCGGTGGGGAGGGGGGGGTATAAAATCTCTGAAAACAGCGTTACATGTGCACAGTCCCTTATTAAGTTAATATACACAAAGAACTAACCAGCCTTAGTAGCACGATGGGTCGTGTGTTGAATTATTGTCTCTGACAAATATTCAATACGCTTGACCCCGTATTCAATACTACTGAGGCACCTAGTGTATTTATAAATTTATTTCTGCAATGAATATTTTTATTTCAGAATCGATATTTTTATTTTTGCTGATTTTCAATACGAAGCATCTTTAGAAAAATCCCTACATTTTACTTTACAATTCTCTAGCTCTTCTAGTTTATTCAGAAAATGGATTTCACATACAGACAGAAATACAGCCGTACAGCCATACAGCCGGACAGACGGACAGGGCTCAGTTAACTTCCCTATCTATAAGGATCCAGAATATATATACTATATGGACCTCATATAAATATTGTGGAAATTACACACGTAATGACAAACCTATAAATACCCTTACCATTTTTAGTGAAGGGTATAAAAACTTAAAATGTAATTACTGAGATTACTTCGATTTTAATACTTCAAACACACATGTTTTATTCATATGATTTTTTTTTTTTTTGTTAAATTAGACAATTTAGGATGTTCTTAAGAAATAATCTTTTAAAAACAATTTTTTTGCTTTCAAACGATTTTTGGTTTTTGTTTTTATTAAATTAGATTTTGAAAATTGTCGAGGAAGGTGATATAGTGAGAAAAGCATAAAATAATAGTTAAATATCTAAGTTTTCTGCTCCTTTTTAGATTTTTCCAAATATACTATATCGTCTAATATATCGCTGAATTCTTTTTCCAAGATTTGAGAGTAAAGAAATCGGCCTAAAGCTATTTATTTCGCAGGTGTCTCCCCGTTTAGGAATAGAGATGATCTGAGCAACTTTCCATTCCCGCGGAAAATAGATTATTTAAAAAATTATTATATATTACCATGAGGTATTCCAGAGCCTTCATTGGATGTTTCTTTATTATATAATTTGAAACATTATCAAAACCATATGATTTCTTGTTACAAATACATGAGAGAAAATTCAAGTCTGTAAATTGCAAATCTTCGAAGTTATTTAGTGATGTACTATCATCATTGAATGAAAAGGAATCTGGAGCTTGAAGAATTACGTCTTTAATTGTCTCAGAATAATATCTATTAGGCGCAAAACCATGAAAAACAGCTTTTGAAAAAGCTAATTTATCTTAACACCGTTTACCGAAACATCTTTAACGAAAACACGGTTTTTATTCCCTGTTATCCAAAATATTTCCTTATAAGCCCATGGGCCGGGTCTAATTTTGTTCAGTCTGTCGTTAAAGCGATGTGCCTGTTCTTGTTCAATTTGTTCCCTTAACCAAATAAATTTGTTTGGAAACTAGAAAAGATTGGGGATGTCTTGTATTCAATGTCCTAGTAAATATTGTTTTTAATTCCTTCTGCCAGTTGTATTTAATTTTGATCATCTTTTTCAATTTATCTGAAGCAACAAATTTTTTGTTTTTGCTTTCAATCCTTTTGGAATGAATTTGGGCTTAATTAACGGACGTATTAAATTCCTCCAGAAAATAATCAATTTCATTGTTTGAGAAATTCCTATTCTTTGGAGGAAAATGATTCAGCAGGGTAGCAGCTAAATCAGCCTTATATGCATTTCAAATTGTATCCCTATAAGACACAAAATGGCTAGGAGTTTTTAAAATAAAACTATATGCTGAAAAATCTAAACGTAGTACCAATGGAATGTGATCGGATAATGTAGGAAGGGTAAATGTTCTGTAATTTGGATTATCAATGTCTAAAATATGGTTGCTAACTATGAAGTAGTCTAAATGCGATGAACCGCCTGGATAAGTGGGACTCACGTAAAAAATTCTTTTAACTGATATATATTCATTTTGAAGCCATGATAAAAGGACTTCGCCATTGTAGTTATTTATTGTATCACCCCATGAAATGTGCTTCGCATTTAGATCACCACTTATAATCCATACCATGGTAACTACTTGAAAAGCCTAAAATTGAAGAAAGTCCTGCACAAATATTTCGATGATTATAGTTAGATTGAAAATAAATGGAACCACAAAGAATTTTTCTAACATTAAATACCATTCATTAAAAGTCGAATATCCACAAACAAATGCGGAAATTGAAGACCAGGAATAATTACTTTGGAATAACAAATGGACTTCTTAATAGCCATACCAATACCTAATGTGGTTTTTTTCCTTAGAACAGAATAACTATCAAGATATATATTTGCACTCGCAGGTAAATGTACGAGTAGTTCTTGTAAAAAAGCAATATCAATTTTGAATTGATCCAATAACATGTTTAGTTCACTCCCCCTTCCCACGTGGACAAGAGAACCAACATTAAAAGTAACTAAATTAAGAGAATTACGGGCCAATTTGTGAGTTTCAGTTTGATTTTTAATTTGTTCATAACATTAATTCTCTGAAGAACTTACAAAAATTGTACCGAAATACTGGAAATTATTAGTAAAATTTTCATTTAAAAATAGATTTTAGTACTTAATTTATAATAAAATAATGAAAGAATTACACTTTATTTATAAAATCGATTACATGTTGTGCTAATAACTCCGTGACTAAATGCTATTCAAACTAGTGGAAAAAATACACTTTGATTTTTATAGTGTGAATATAAAATAGCTTGTCAGTTTTAAGATCTTTTTATGTCACTTTTTTATTACCAAAATGCAAATTATATTAAATATTTCGAGATATGGTATCTTCAAAAAAAATTTTGTATTGTCTTTGATAATATATTTCAGAACAAATGTCTTAATCTTGGCCAAAGCACAAGAAATATGAGATTGGTTAATGGGCATAATGAAGATATGCAGGATAAAGATGTAACGAAGAACTTTTTCAATGAAATTGCAACACCAATGCAACTAACTTTTAGCTGAAATTCTATTGAAGAGGGTGAGGAGCAAACTTAGACCCATAAATAAAAGAGAAAAACAGCTAAACGGGCAAGTCACACTTTTCGATCGGTAGGGATTCAATTCTGTTATAATCTTTATCCCGATCATTTTTAATTTACAGTCTTAAGATTACGTTTATTTTATATTTCGAGTTTTATTGTGATAAAATGCCTTTTGTGGTTTGATTAGAAAATATATTTACATTTTCTAAAAGCTCAACTTTACGGAATTTCAATTACTTTCTATTTTGATCGGTCTTGCGTTCTTCGAACTGGCTAAAAAGTACAAAATATAACAAGTTTTTTGAGTGAATATAATATTGGAAAAAATTATTATTATGTAAATCCAAATGTTTATTTGTATACTAATTTAATGATGCTTTTTAGACAACAGATTTTTTAAATTTTCAAACTTTGCCAAAACAAAAGAATTTCTCATATGAAAATTATTAATCAATAATCTGATTTATTTATAGCAAAAAAGAAACAATTGCTTTATATAAATCTTATCATAAAAGTAGAACATGTTGGTATTGTATTCTATTTTTTTTTAATTATATAATTATCTTTCAGAATGAGCTCGGTTTGGAAGTATTTTACCAAGAACAAAAATTAAAAAAAAAACAAAGTCACATGTAACAAGTGTCCTAAAGTATACAAAATTGTTGGATCAACAACAAAAAAGAATTATTAATTATTTTGCACATTTTTACTAAAACGCATTAAAATAAGAATAAATAAGAGACGTATAAAACTTTAAAATACGTTAATAATATTTTTTAAATTCTGGAAATTTTCCGTGCAATGAACGTTTTTCAAATATTCTTCAAAAATTTAAACTAAAGAATATGCAAATTAATTATACTCTAGATTATTTTATGTTGAAAGTAACCACAATAATATAATAATAAAGTTATGATATAGAATAAGTTATTATTAATGAAAATAACAATCTTTTATGCGAATTAAATAATTCTATTCAAAGTATTAAAAATTCAGATAATAAAAAGAATTCAGCGATATATTAGACGATATAGTATATTTGGAAAAATCTAAAAAAGAGCAGAAAACTTAGATATTTAACTATTATTTTATGCTTTTCTCACTATATCACCTACCTCGACAATTTTCAAAATCTAATTTAATAAAAACAAAAACCAAAAATCGTTTGAAAGCAAAAAAATTGTTTTTAAAAGATTATTTCTTAAGAACATCCTAAATTGTCTAATATAAAAAAAAAAAAATCTTTTGAATAAACCATGTGTGTTTGAAGTATTAAAATCGAAGTAATCTCAGTAATAACATTTTAAGTATTTATTTGAACATGTACACAAGTATTTATGTTTTAAATTTTATTTATTTGTTGCGGGTTAGCAATATCTAAATATATATTTCGCTGGTTGCCATACCAACTCATAAGTAGATGTTTTACCCTTTATTTTTAAAAATTAAAGCTTTGTAATTCACAAATTTATTTGTGAGTTTTCGTATAAATGGATGAGCTTTAAAATTTTTTAAACATAAAGGGTAAAACATCTAATGATGAGTTGGTAAGGCTACCAACGAAATATATATTTAGATATTGCTAACCCGCAACAAATAAATAAAAGTTGATAAAAATATTAACTATTTAATTTTTAATTTATTTTGATTATATACTTATGCATTTTTGTGTTAATGACAAACATTAATTTTTTTTCAATAAATTATTTTCTATAAAGCCTTTTTTTATTCGTTGTTCTCATCGATTAATCGAATAAAATTTTAGCTTTAATCGTTTGATCGAACGAACAAAAACTATTATTTAAATTATTCGAACAAAGTTGAAAGGCGAATAATTGACAACTCTATGATTTACACATGATCATACAGGAACCTAATAAAATCAAGAAGAAAACCTTTTTGAAAAAAGCAATAAGACGACCTAATGAAATCAATAAGAAATCCTGAAGGCTCTCAAGAATTGAATAATAATAATAATAATAATAATAATAATAATAATAATAATAATAATAATAATAATAATAATAATAATAATAATAATAATAATAATAATAATAATAATAATAATAATAATAATAATAATAATAATAATAATAATAATAATAATAATAATAATAATAATAATAATAATAATAATAATAATAATAATAATAATAATAATAATAATAATAATAATAATAATAATAATAATAATAATAATAATAATAATAATAATAATAATAATAATAATAATAATAATAATAATAATAATAATAATAATAATAATAATAATAATGATAACGACAATGATGGGGAGACTTATGAAGATTATGATGATAATGGTGATAATGAGGAAACGGCATTAGCACGTTTTTATAAGGCCATACAAGATACCAAACGTTCCAGACAACTTCATAGAAAAAGAACATAATAAAAATTAGCAAAGAAATATTTATGGAAAATTTAAATTAATTTTATTGTCAAAATTAATAAAAAGTATTTTCAAAACATTTTCGTATTTTATTTTATATCAACTTTCAACCGTGTCTTAACTCATGCTACATGTTAATGAAGCCTCATATTGTCTTTATAACAAATTTAGCGAAAATAAAAGGAGTATCAAAAGCAAAATGTGCCAAAAGAACCAGCTTTATGTCATTTTATCCCCTCACCATGCTTGAAAGTACACTGTATGTTAAAGTTAATCGTAATAATAAGTATTCAATATGAGGAAGTTTAAATTTAGAAGCTGAAGCGCCTGTTAAAAGCATAAACTTAGAAAGTAGAAACTCTAATATTAAAAAGCCTACACATAACAATGTTACGACCAGTGTTTCGTATTTTCCTCCCATATTTCTAGAAAATGTAAATGTAAAATCTTTAATTGACCAACTAAACTCTTAGAATGTTGAATTTAAGATCAAGAATCAATCGCGGTATAAAACCAAATTGTACTTTAGGGATTCATCTGTGCATTCAAAAATGATGCAATTGTTGAAATATAAGGAAATTCCTTCTTATAGCTACACTCCTAAGGAGTATAAACGCCTAAGTGTTTTTTGTAGAGGACTATATTTTAAATCTGACATTAATGAAATAAGATCTGAAATTGATAAGATTATTCCAGATACGGTTATTCTGTTTCGAAGTTTACAACGGAATATTCAAAAATTTTTAATATCTCTTAAACCTTATCGCAACATTGCTGAGATACTTGGCTTCAAGTTTACCAGGTGGTGTGTAGGGAGCGGCCAAAGGCTATTACAAAGGTACCGCAGTGTTTCAGATGTCAGCGATGAGGCCATTATTCAAAGAATTGTAGCCGCCCATTTTCTTGTTTGAAATGTAACGAGAAGCACGATCCTGGGGATTGCTCGCTTACCTCAGATAACAGTATAGCACCAAGGAGAATGCTCATATGTCAAATTACAGGGGCTGTCCGATGTACAAGAAACACATTGCCTTTAAAAAAATGTTTTCAGGAAGTGAGAAATAGGAAAGAGCAGGCTGTAAGCAATGTCGCAAGCGCATTTAATCAGTCTAATGTTGTCGCCAATAAATCGTTTGCTGGTATGTTTATTGGGGTTCCAATGCAGCCACAAAAACCTGCTTTAATACAGGAATTTATGAAGGTAGCAGCGTTGTTATGCGATACAAGTACTGACGTTAGAGCAGAGGGTTGAAAATTTTCTGGGAACGTATAAATCCCTGAGAAAAGATCAAGCCCGGAAAGAATGCTTGAACTTAATCAAAGATATTCAAAATGTATATGGCCCGTAATTCTCTTAATTTAGTTACTTTTAATGTTGGTTCTCTTGTCCACGTGGGAAGGAGGAGTGAACTAAACATGTTATTGGATCAATTCAAAATTGATATTGCTTTTTTACAAGAACTACTCGTACATTTATCTGCTAGTGCAAATATATATCTTGATAGTTATTCTGTTCTAAGGAACAAAACCACATTAGGTATTGGTATGGCTATTAAGAAGTCCATTTGTTATTCCAAAGTAATTATTCCTGGTCTTCAATTTCCGCATTTGTTTGTGGATATTCGACTTTTAATGAATGGTATTTAACGTTAGAAAAATTCTTTGTGGTTCCATTTATTTTCAATCTAACTATAATCATCGAAATATTTGTGCAGGACTTTCTTCAATTTTAGGCTTTTCAAGTAGCTACCATGGTATGGATTATAAGTGGTGATCTAAATGCGAAGCACATTTCATGGGGTGATACAATAAATAACTACAATGGCGAAGTCCTTTTATCATGGCTTCAAAATGAATATATATCAGTTGAAAGAATTTTTTACGTGAGTCCCACTTATCCAGGCGGTTCATCGCATTTAGACTACTTCATAGTTAGCAACCATATTTTAGACATTGATAATCCAAATTACAGAACATTTACCCTTCCTACATTATCCGATCACATTCCATTGGTACTACGTTTAGATTTTTCAGCATATAGTTTTATTTTAAAAACTCCTAGCCATTTTGTGTCTTATAGGGATACAATTTGAAATGCATATAAGGCTGATTTAGCTGCTACCCTGCTGAATCATTTTCCTCCAAAGAATAGGAATTTCTCAAACAATGAAATTGATTATTTTCTGGAGAAATTTAATACGTCCGTTAATTAAGCCCAAATTCATTCCAAAAGGATTGAAAGCAAAAACAAAAAATTTGTTGCTTCAGATAAATTGAAAAAGATGATCAAAATTAAATACAACTGGCAGAAGGAATTAAAAACAATATTTACTAGGACATTGAATACAAGATATCCCCAATATTTGCTAGAGTCCAAACAAATTTATTTGATTAAGATTTGAAATTTACAAACTTGAATTTTCTCTCAGGTATTTGTAACAAGAAATCATTTGGTTTTGATAATGTTTCAAATTATATAATAAAGAAACATCCAATGAAGGCTCTGGAATACCTCATGGTAATATTTAATAATTTTTTAAATAATTTCTATTTTCCGCGGGAATGGAAAGAAGCTAAGATCATCTCTATTCCTAAACGGGGAGACACCTGCGAAATAAATAGCTTTAGGCCGATTTCTTTACTCTCAAATCTTGGAAAGTTATTTGAGAGAATTATCCGCGAAAACATGCATATAGTAGGTTGAAAAGTTTCGGATATTCCTCAGGAACAATTTGAATTCAAAAAAGGTAACGCTACTCTGCATGCTCTTTAAAAACTTCATGTTGACGAATTTTAATCTCATTGGGGGATAAAACTTAACGTTGCCGGAAATGCTTCCTGGAAGTGTAAATATACGGTTGTTCCGGAAAGCAAAAACTTGATTTTAACATTAAATGCCAATGCAATCAAATTTAAAGATACTATAAGGTACCTTGGAGTCAACTTTCATAAACTTCTAAAATTTAATAATCATGTATTTTACGACTTGGATAAGGCCAGTAGAGCCAAAGGCCCCTTTTCGAGTCTATTTAATAGTACATTTTTGCCAGTGAAGACTAAATTACTTTTGTACAAAGTAAGCATAAGGCCGATTCTTCTGTATGCATTTCCAATATGGTTTAGTGTTTCCAAAACAGTTATGAAAAAATGGAAATCTTCGAGCGTCATATTGTTCGGAAATGCATAGAAAAGAATTTTAAATCTTTAAACATTTTAATTTTCATTTTTAAAATCTTTAAAGATTTTCAAATAACTTTGTATACGAAAAGGCGAAGTTGTCCCCTTTATCTTTTTACGCCATCGAGAAACTGTCTTGGTTTCAAGGCAGTGTTATCCAAGATATTTTATCTCGAGAGCAGGAGTCAAAACTTTTACTCATGTATTACTCCTGTAAGATTTAGTATTAAGTTTATCCAATGTAGATATAACTCTATATATGAAGCCAAGTGCCGGGAGCAAGCGCTGTTTATAACAACAATCACAATAATTAGCTTTCTAGCTAATGTTTTTTTTCCTTAAGTTTGATAAGCAAAACGCATAATCAGGTAAATATAATGTTATTAAAATAATACTTTATAGTTTTAAGAACTCTTTTATAAAATGTACCTTAGCAAACCTTGTAATATGAAATAATGAAGTCTCAATAAATAAACTAACTAATTAACTATTCATTAGAACTAGAAGCAGATTAACTTTATTCTTTGTTCTTTTATCTATTGAAATTTTAAAATATTATAATATTTTCAATAAAAAAAAAATAATATTTTTAATGAAAAAAAGTTATAACATTTTCCAAAATAACGGCTTTTTTTTAACATGATGTTGTATGAGAGTAGACTAAGAAAAAGTATTATATAAAACAGTTTTATGGAAATTTATAGCTAATTAAAATTTTTAAATTCCAAGAACAAAATAATAAATGCATTTGTTACTAGACAAAGAATTGAAACGGGATTACAATAAACAAATTTAACTTTATATGTGCAACAAAACCTTTTTTTTACTTTTTGTACGTCTACAGCATTTTGTTAATCAATTCAATAATCTTATTTAAAGTTGTTCAGTTTGGAAATAAACCTGAATTCCATCCCAAATGCAATACTTCTTTTCTAATTAATTGAAGAAAAGAAAACTTTATAAATTTTAATAGTATATAAATTGTAAATTTTATTGTAACTTTCACCAATAATGAATGTTATTTTGTGGTATATAAGCTTTTGCCGCTGAGCGATACAAGCACAGTTTTTTGTTTAGTGACAATGAAGCCACATCTTGTACTAGCAGTGCTCGGTAAGTAACTTAATATTTTTAGATCAATCTTCTCCTATAACAATCTTTTGAATTAATTTTTTTTAATTCTTTTCTGTTGCAGTTTTAAAATTGAGCTTGTCTCAATCTTCAGGAAGATCCCAGAAACAAGTTCCTGGTCCTCCGGGACCACCAGGACCACGTGGAGTTCCTGGAATGCCAGGCAAGAATAGTGAACGTGGTGATCCTGGTTATGCCGATCCACCAGGTGCTGCAGGCAGAGCAGGACTTCCTGGTCCACAAGGAATACCGGGACCGAAAGGTGCAGAAGGTCCTGTAGGTCCTCCGGGGCATATTGACGAGCAGCATCAAAAACCTTCAGCACCAGCTGTGATTATAGAACAACCTGCACCCATTGTACCATTCTCTGCCTCTGATTCTGCAAATGAGTATTACCAACATCAGTATTATAACGTTGGGAATAGACCACCTGTTGCTCTACCAGGACCACCACCCGGCTCTATAGATGTTACCGGTATCCCAGAACATTTAATGTATTTACTATATGAAACACCAGGACCACCACCCGGTTCTGCACCAACAGCTGCACCAACAGTTGCACAAACAGTTGCACCAACCGTTGCACTAACAGCCGCACCAACAGTTGGACCAACACTTGCACAAGTAATAAAAGTTCGAAAATATTCTGAAAATTACGCTAAGAAAAATAATGATGAAAAACCTTTCAATGAAAACCAATCTAAACAACCGGACAGCATTAAAGACAGAGTGGAAAAACCACAAGTTCATGATGCCATCGTAGATGAACAAATCGAAAGTACTTCAGCATCAGCAGATTCCCAAGAAGAAGAAGACGAGAATGAAACCGAACTTCATTATTATAAGGCATGTTGCCCTTGTCCTCAAGGATTCCAGGGTTTTAATCATGAACCACGAACTCTTGATTTTCCTATCATTCATCGGCCATGTTGCAATTGTAATGCAGAGATTGAATGTCGTTCAAAATTACCGGAATTTGTTAATCCTAGTTATCCTGTTCCACCGGAATTTGTTAAACTTGGTTATCCTGGTGTACGAGTAATGCCAGGATTAACATCGACACTCTATGAGGCTAACCATATGAAGCCATGTTGCCGTTGTAATCAAATCAATTTTGT